>JACCPG010004641.1:0-36629 GCA_016069955.1 Drepana arcuata | reverse complement strand
ATCTTTACCAAAATAAGCAAAGGACGTGTTAAGTTAAAATATAATGTAAGCTTATGTTTTAACTGGTAACAGACTAATAAAAGTAAAGTAATAAAAACAGCATCTTCATTTTTTTTAAACCTATGTACACACACACACAGACACACTTACATGAACTACACACACATGCCCACTTTTCATGTTGCCCGAGGTTATTTGAAGGGCAAGTAGTTTTGAAAGTAGCTCTAATTTTCAGTTTTCACCTTTTCACGGTTGAACGGACTGTTATCAAAATTCGGCAAAGAGACTATCGCGTATCTTTAAAACGTATCTCGAAGGGGTTGGAATAACATAGGGGTTGCAACCTAATCGTAGCAATGAGGCTCTGTTGCAAATACTAACGAAAAAGGGAACAAAAGTTAAAAACGAGGAGTTCGTTACACCGTTTCTTCTCCCGAGGTTTTTCCTTAAGTTGTGGTTTCTTCGCAACTTTCAATAAGGGCCCTAGAAGGTGTAGGTAGTGCCAACGTTACAGAAGGCGAGTCCATTTCTCATACACATATTATTTTTGAGTTTCATCACAACACAAACGCTGGCAATTATGCTAAAGTAATATATTTAAATATGACTTTTAATAAGGGTTCCCTGCATCCCAAAAAATTTTTGTCTGTAAAGTCGGTTTACGGCCGATAATTTTACGTGATAACGTCATAAGAAAATATTGATGAAAAGCCGCACGCTTACGCCGATCGTGCTTCTCTATCGCTCGTTCCGCGCTCTCGCTCGCACGCTCGGCTCAGGCGGAACGTGACAAGAGTCATGCTTTTTCGTGCGTGGAACCGGCGTTCATGGCGTTATCACGTCAAAAAAAAAGGTTTTAAAATGTGTTTAAATGGTAACTTTTTGCAAATTGCATTTTATTTCCATACTAACATCTAATTAAGTAAATTGAAATAAATTACACAATAATATTACACATAAAGATTTTGCTACAATTTCTACAAAAGCTATAAAATTTGGGTACAAATAACACACAACCTGTATATTTTAAATACGGTTAAAAATACTGACGATAAAGTAACATATTTTACGTAACACTATAACCAACAAACTACATAACTAATCACAACTGTATATCGATTACATAAGGCTCAAAATAAAAATAACGTTTCCATTGAACCTCTGGGAACTCTACGATCTTTCAAGATCTTAAAACTGGTCTATATAACCATACGAATTTTGCAGAATGAACACAATTCCAGTATTTTAAATCCAGGGATTCAATGGAACTAGAGTAATATAACAATTTATATACATATAAATATAATATTTACGTATGCACAACTGAACACGATATATCCAATGCAAACTTGAATGGCTGTATATGAAATTGCATGTATGTATATGAAAACGATTTTAGATCGAATCCGCAATGAAGAGATTCGCAAATCAACTGGCGTGAATGAGGGCGTGATTGTAAAGATGAAGAAAGGCATGTTACGTTGGTTTGGACACATAGAAAGGATGAGTGAAGAAAGATTGACGAAACAGATATACAAAGCAAAAGTGTGTGCAAGAAGAGGCAGAGGAAGGCCACGTTCCAACTACCTGGATCAAATAGATCGGACTCTGAAGGACGGGAACGTTAAGAGTACTCGAAACCGACGAGCATGTATGAAGAGACTGATGAATGTGGACGAAGCGAAAGAGGTATGTAAGTCTAGAGAGAACTGGCGCTCTATACTCTCTGCCTACCCCGTTAGGGACTTGGCGTGATGATATGTATGTATATGAAAACGTCACTGCCTAAGTGTGAATTATCTGTAATACTATACTTGCTGTACCCGCGACTTACTCCGTGTGGAATTTAACAAATAAAAAAAAATAGTTTCTAAAATAAAAGTAGCCTAAGTTTACATCAGCTATCTACGAGTGAAAATCCCGTGAAAATCGGCCCAGCCGTTTCAGAGATTAGCCGGAACAAACAGCCGGGCAGACAAAAATGGAAAAAATGTTTTGGTATATTTACCGTGTATACATCCATATGCAGTTAGTAAAAAGTGGTTATTTTAATATTACAAACAAACAGACACACCAATTTTATTTATTTGTATAGATTGAGACACGATACTCAGTATATTCTATTAATAGAACATAAGGGATCATTTCTATTACCAACATAAAATTCTATCACTAATCCGCGAATTATTTTTCAATAATTTGCAAGTGACAATGTTTGAACTTGGCAAACATAAGTTGGCTTTCCATTCACATCCAATATGGCTGGTCTAGCCGTTAGGGCTAGCCAAGCCAATCCTTTAAATGTATGCGACATTGTGAGACTTGGCTTACCATTAAAATTAGATATGGGCAGGTCTGGCTGGAAGGGAGTGACGTCTGTATTGCATACATTTTAAGATTTGGCTTTCAATTAAAATTTGATATGGCTGGTCTGGACGGAAGGACTGTCGTTAATATTTTAATAATATAACCTCTCCTTTGTGCGTATGATAAGTCACGGATGAAAGAAAGAGAAAGCATCTTTCTCCAAAGCCAACCTTGAACTATGAGTTTCGCCAACAGAACCACGTGATCATTCAGCGTCTTTGCACGCTTGCTCACCACTTGACGTCAGTGCGACGTCACTAAAAGACGGGTGATCGTTCCTGACTGACAGTTGATTGACAGTTCTTTTTATTCGTAATTCAAAACTGCCAACTTAACAAATCGAGTAACCAAAGAGGCCAGTAGTCAATAAGTACTACTTTGATAGCGTAACAATATGATACCTTAGTAACTGAACGTTTTCTTGCTGAAATATATTCTTGACATTGACTAATCCTTCGGTCGCAAACGTTTTTAAAGCAGTCAGACCAGATTGACATTGGAATATCTGTCGTATTATAATTACTTTAAAGTTTATTTTATATTTATATGCATGGTAAAATAATAAGCGATAAATATACATTCTATATTATTTTTAAATACATATAGTATACCTCACCTGTGCCTATGATCCTACTAAGCGAAATATATATCTCATTACTATGCTACCGAATTAAGGTTAAAAAAATGGAATATTCTTACTTGTTCAGGTGTCTCGCAATATAAGGAGAAAAATCCATGATAGAAAAGTAATATCTGAAACAAAAAAATATATTTCAATTAACATCAATATGAGCCGTGGTGGCCGAGTGGTTCGAGCAGTTGCCTGTGACGCAAATGTCGCAAGTTCGAATCCCGACTGTACCAATGAGTTTTTCTGAACTTAAGTACAGTGATTAGTCACACCACGAGCTTTACGGTGATTGAAAACATCGAGAGGAAACCTGCATACGTCTGAGAAGAAATTCAAAGGCGTATGTATAGTCGTGCTGGAGTAACGGCGATGGACTCGCCATCTGTCACGTTGGCACCTAATATACCTCTGGCGGAAAGTGGGTGTGTGGGTATTACCTATACACCTCTGCCTACCCCTTCGGGGACCCTTGTGGGAAGGCGTGAGGATATTATTATTATTATTCTTTATTTAAAATAAGTCTCATATATTACATTTTTAAATATATATATAAAAAAAACATATTTAAAAATATAAAATATAGGGGCCCACCGGTATCGGGATCAGGGTCCAAGGTACCGGTGGCTAGGGTCCCAGAGAAAGAAATCTCCTCACAATACGTGCCGTTTCGAGCAGTACTGCTTTCTGTATCAGGCACTTGATCCAACCGTCTAACGAGAGCCTCTTGAGGTGTTGGTCGAGGCTCTTTGCCATTAGGCCATTGGCCGTTATTACTATCGGCACAATGATTGCAGAGTCCACATCCCACATGCTGACAATCTCGTGAGCCAAGTCCAAATATTTTATTTGTTTGTCTTTTTCGGCTTTCACGAGATTCCCATCATGCGGGACAGTAATATCCACAATCATTATTATTATTATTATTATGTATGTAGGTTTTCCTCAAGATTTTGTCCTTCCATAAATCGCTGAACTAAGCCAATTAGTACAGTTGAGCATCAAATGCGAGGAGGGTAAGGAGGCAATAACTTCATATGAACACATTTTTAACAAGTTTGTATGTCTAGGTCAAATCTTGCAACTGAGTAATTCCTCATTCGTTTGAGATGATGTCTTATAAATGGCATTGGAAATCAGAATTCTTTTACACATAGTATAAGTAAGTAACGGACTTTAAGAAACGCCAGTTCAACCTACCTCACCCCAGAGTACCGGCGGCCACAGAAGCCATGACGACTAGAAGCGCCGTGGCGACGCTGCCGCTGCCCACTTGCGCCCCATACACTGCTCCAGACTCGGCGCTCTCGAAGGCGTCCGCTGCCGACAACGTCTCTGTCAAACGGCCCGACTGGTCAGCGCTCGAGCGCATCCAGTGGGCACATCTAGACTATACTGGGTTTTGTATCCTATGTTGCTAATTTATAGTTTTGTTGTATTTATTTACGCTTAGTAAAATGCTAATAAATATGAACGTATTCGCTATTCGTTATAATGAACGCTAAAAACAAAAAAAAACTGCTACAATTATTTAACACAGTTTAAATCAAAAGCTTACATCTTTAAATCTTCACTTTCATTAATAGAAAATGATTAAAAAGGAAGGTTTGCATGTATAGTTGAATGTTATACTAACAAAGCGAGTGGAGCAGTTTTTATACATATTAAAAAATGCGAGTAAAAACACGGGTGAAGCTAGTATTCCATAGTTTTGCTAAACCATGAAGCTCACCATCTATACAGCTGACAATATGGTGACAACACCAGTGGCTATAGACAAAATCCTTTTTAGCGTTCGCGCTAACCAATGTCTATGATTCATGAATTAGGGTAAGCGCGCGAGCGATACCCGTGGTGTTGCTTACGTCCGCATGCTTGTTTGTCATCAGTGTGGTATAAAAAAATATATGGCAGCTTATGTCATTATCGTACATCGGATAGCGTAAGCGTTCGGATAAGTTGAGCGTGAACAGAAATATAGCACTACTGTCCTAAAACAAAATCAATTTCTGATATTAAGATCAGAATCAATTTCTGATATTAGATATTAAGGACAGTAGATATACCCCTCGGGGCAGATTTGCCTACGAGTTTTTCCACTCATAACCCGAGTAAACACACCGACAAAACTTGTATATTACGCAAATGCATCATGCGTTGTCGACTTGACTTATAGATAATTATTATTATACTGCTTTAATATATAAATAAAATATGTGTATATAATATTTAGGGTTTAATATAGATACATATGGATATTATATAAATCGATAGGATACCAAAACCCATTAGTCTAAATTGCCCACGTGGTGCATGCAAGAATTATACCAGAAGAAGTACTATTCCTATTTAAAAAGAAGTGGATTAGGCTGAAAAAAAAATATAATACGTTAACCCATAGACAACTAAAATAATATAACATTAAATTAAGTCATGGACTTGAATCAGAACAAGTTCTAATTCGTGTCTTTGACTATATATTTACATAAATAATTCATATAATACAATAAATTTTATGTGATCAGAGAAAAACTTAAAAAAAAAACATGCAACACCAAACGTCATAAGCAACTTATAGTAGGGGAGCCCAAGCGGGGATTTCGGGATTTACTAAAGCGCGGCAGATTAATATACAGGGGGATACCTTGCACCCGGTTGCACCTCCACCAAACTTGAGCCCCATATATAAGGCCGCCCGTGAAGGATACAGGATCAGAACTTTGCTGTCCTCCCCTTTCTTTACGTCTCTCAAAATCTATAGCCGCTTTCCCCACCGATGAAAAGGTATATATTATATAACATTTTTTTCTTCTTATTATCTAAGTTTTGCAACTTAATAGGTCTCTATGACGCCCGAGTAAATCCCCGTGTATCGTGGGCTCCCCTACTATTAACCATAACCTCTTGAACAGAATTTTTTTATTTTTACAAGAGTTTTCATAGGTACCATCACGCCGAGTCCCTAACGGGGTAGGCAGACAGTATAGAGCGCCAGTTCTCTCTAGACTTACATATACCTCTTTCGCTACGTCCACATTCATCAGTCTCTTCATACATGCTCGTCTGTTTCGAGACATATCTAGACCGTAATGCGACGACTTGCGACGAGACTTGCGACGCAAAGGTCGCAAGTTCGAATCCCAACTGTACCAATGAGTTTTTCTGAACTTAAATACAGTGATTAGTCACACCACGAGCTTTACGGTGAGGGAAAACTTTGAGAGGAAACCTATATACGTCTGAGAAGAAATTCAAAGGCGTATGTATAGTCGTGCTTGAGTAACGGCGATGGACTCGCCATCTGTCACGTTGGCACCTAATATACCTCTGGCGGAAAGTGGGTGTGTGGGTATTACATATACACCTCTGCCTACCCCTTCGGGGACCTTTATGGGAAGGCGTGAGGATATATATTATTATATACGCTCCCCTTTCGAGAGCCATTAGTTTGATCAACACCATGTCTAATGATATAGATATATATCACCAGACCCTGCCGAAACTCGCAGAAACAGTTAGAAAATTCTTAGAAACTATTTGATAAACATAAGTTTTTAAAGTGTATTTTGTTATATTGTAAATTAGTTTATTAATGTTATTATTATTATTATTTTCTTTTAACATCATATTGGTATACCTACTGTAAGGATGTTAAGGTGTGTGTGGAAATAAATAAATAAATAAATATAATAACAATTAAATAAGGAACCTACCGTCTTCGCCGACTTCCGTGTTGAAAGAATGCCCAAACAAAAAACGAACAACTTGTTAAGCAGGCAACACACTACATTATTCTACGTAATATTTCCAAGCCCATAAAGATTAACTTTAAACCATAATAAACCTTATTTTATCTTACATTAAATGTATATTAATATATCCAAAACATTATAAGAAAATACAAATAATATTACATGTTAATGTCAACTTACGAAATATGAATTCCAACCTTTTAAATACGGACTTAAAGTACAAGTTAGCTTACCTCCATATGTGTTTAGTAGAGCCATTACGACCCCATTGGTCCAGCCGAAGCCAGTTTGTAAGACGTATTCGCCACCACCTCCGAAGCCTCCGAAGATCGTCGCGTCATACTGAAATTGGTACTTTAACTTAAAGTTTCAAATATTTTAGGTGCCATGGTGACGACGTGACGAGTACTGAACGGCATTGGATGAAATTTGCCAAAGAGATAGATCATTAGCTTGATTAATTAGCACATTGGATACTTTTTATTAATATGAAAAAAATCTACCAAAGCAATTTACCTTAATTGGGAGTTTATTTGGGTGTTTTGGGAAAATTCTTCTTTATACATATATAGAATTAAGATAAAAGTAGCGATGTCTTTTCTCCGGAATGTTTGAACAATCATGAAGGAATTTTCGAAAACTAGTTTTGGCAGGCTTATTTAGAGCTTATCAAAATCGTATCACAATTAGTGATAAGTTGAAATTTTGTAAATCCAGACCTCTTGGCGGCCACCTCGCGGACCAGGCATTACTATAGAGGAGGTGGCGACTTAACTTTAAGAGAGGTAGTCCATAATATGGTTTTCCGTTCGAATTTAGAGCTGCCCGGCCGGGGACTGCCAAATAACATAATTTATTGTGTTGTGTTCCTACGCGGTGAATAAGGTCTCCAGTGATAAGCACCATGGGGAGGGGGGAAGGATTGTTATATTTTTTTGGCAACCGTGGGATTTGTCATATTATGCTGCCAACACAGTATAACTCTCCGAACACAGAGTGGCAACGCGCAAGTGATACTTCGGTATCGTGAAAGTAAATAGGCTACGGTAACCGTTTCCCATCAGATGGGCTGTGCTTTTTGCCACATTTTGCCACTCTTGTTGTATAAAGGTGGATGGTTTTACCTTCTCCAGCATAGCGGCCTTGAGCTTCCAGACCTCGTAGTTGGAGCGAAGCCACTTGGCGGCCAGCTCGCGGGCCAGGCGCGCCGCGGGGGGTCCGGCGGCACCCAGGCCGGCCACCACGATGTACTGCAGCGGCGGCCACGCGTTGGGGTAGTCCCACTGCTCGCCCGAGTGCTCGAACGTCGTGGGGATGCCGCCCTCGTAGATATCCACCTGACCACACCACCATACGCTGAGTATCTACCAACTTATACCCTTATTAGCGATCTACCCCGGCCTCGGGATATCTACAGCCTTCGGGTACACAATTTGTTTTGTTATATCTCCTCACAAGGTCCCCGAAGCGGTAAGCAGAGGTGTATAGGTAATATCCATACACCCACTTTCCGCCAGAGATATATAATAGGCACCAACTTGAAAGATGGCGAGTCCATCGCCGTTACTCAATCACGAATATACCATACGCCTTTGAATTGCTTCTCAGACGTATGCAGGTTTCCTCTCGATGTTTTCCATCACCGCAAAGCTCGTGGTGTGACTTATGACTGTACTTAAGTTAAGAAAAACTCATTGGTACAGTCGGGACTCGAACTTGCGATCGAACTCAATATTGTTAATCTCAATGGGATTATTAGGCTGAAGGTTCGGTGAAGTCTCCCAAGTTAATCAACTTTTTCGGACAATTATCGGATGTTTGATCCTATGCACACGCACGCAAATTATAAACCTATATACATTCTTCCTTAATTGCACTCCATATTGGTGAAAGCAGCATGAAAATACGTTCAGTGGTTTGCTGGTTATGTAACGTGTCTGTCCGTACGTCATCTCACTTACCTTAACTTTATCCAGGTAGTTGATGACCCTGCTCGCGTAGTACTCTCCCCTGGCCTTGTCATAGCCCCCTGTCCACAGAGGGGCGAGGTTTGAAGGGTAGAAGTAGTCCCTCCGTCTGCCAGATTCCAGACTGAAGTCCAACCATGCACCCACGTCTTCGTGCCAGAGTACCTGGAGAATTCGCCAGTTCATAAGCCACACAGTTTATCTTCGTAACCTACTGTTTGTTGCCCAACTGGGTCCGTTTCTCAATATTTAATTCTTAATATTTTCATCTGCTTTTAATAAGCTATTCGATACCTGTTGTTAGTGACTGTGAAGCTAAGGTATCGTGAGGTTTTATCTTCGGTGAGCTGAATGTGTTTGTATTCGACTAATGTATGTATGTTTGTAACTCAATGACGCCAGAACGGCTAAACGGAATCGGAAGAAATTTGGCACAAGGATAGATTGTAAGCAGACTAGCAAATATAATTATTTCAGAAAAAAATCTATTTGTGTGAAACTGGAAACACGGCTAGTA
The DNA here is from genome assembly GCA_016069955.1 of Drepana arcuata. Lineage (NCBI taxonomy): Eukaryota > Metazoa > Arthropoda > Insecta > Lepidoptera > Drepanidae > Drepana > Drepana arcuata. The sequence continues at coordinate 27,398 of JACCPG010004641.1, read as the reverse complement.
CGAATATTGCATGGACCAATAGATTACGGTGACCGATTACCAACAGGAGAACTGTATGGTTGTTGCAAACTTTATAGAAGCCTAGATGTGCCCTGCGACTTCACTTCCCTTAAATTTGAGTCTTCATTAGCATGATGATGATGCGGGCTATTTAATGTGAAAGTAATGTTTCCATTCGAAATATGGATTATTCCATGCACCCTCGTTTCGCCATATATATATCTAGGTGCCAACGTGACAGAACTCAAGCACGACTATACACACGCCTTCAAATTTCTTCTCAAACGTATACAGATTTCCTCTCGATGTTTTCCATCACTGTAAAGCTCGCGGTGGGACTAATCACTGTACTCAAGTTCAGAAAACTAATTGGTGTGGATTCGAACTTGCAATCTTTGTGTTGCAGTCAGCTACTCAAACGTCTCGGCTGCCACGGCCCTTCTTCCTGCTTACCTCATCGATGGCGTACATAAATCTGGCATGCACGGCCCTGTAGTACTCAGCTTTGTCAACATTCCCCAACCTCGAATGCCATTCGCCGAGGAGTTGAGCGTTCCAGCACATAATGGCGTTGAGGTCAACGGGGATTATGGAACGGGTTTTGAGGTTCGTTAAGTTGCCTGCCAAAAAAATATATAGATGAATGTAGATGTAGCGAACGAGGTCTGTTTCTTAATATTTTTGTGATCTGTCTCCGGATGTGTGCGTTGATACCCTGCGACACAGATAATACTTCTTCTTTTATCCTTAAGCATAGTATATTGTATAAATAATAATATATCCTCACGCCTTCCCACAAGGGTCCCCGAAGGGGTAGGCAGAGGTGTATAGGTAATACCCACACACCCACTTTCCGCCAGAGGTATATTAGGTGCCAACGTGACAGATGGCGAGTCCATCGCCGTTACTCAAGCACGACTATACATACGCCTTTGAATTTCTTCTCTGACGTATGCAGGTTTCCTCACGATGTTTTCCTTCACCGTAAAGCTCGTGGTGTGACTAATCACTGTACTTAAGTTCAGAAAAAACTCATTGGTACAGTCGGGATTCGAACTTGCGACCTTTGCAACTGCTCGAACCACTCGGCCACCACGGCTTTTATATTGTGATATAAATTATTTTTACGTTTTAATTTAGGTTATTTTTTCGTGCCATACATGTACTTGGTTTGTTTTTTTTTTATTTTTGTTTATCGGAATATTATTCCGGTATTAAATGATAACCAAGGGCCTAAATCAAGTGTAAAATAAAAAAATATTATAAACCTCATTAACAATGTTTTATGTGACTTTATCACTAGCCGGGATTTGAACCCATGGCAGTATTTTTTTACTGATTCACTCGTACCTTTGTTAGTTCCGTTGAGAATGAACCAGCGCGATGAGAAATCCCACCCTGACTCCGCAGCAGACTTCAGCTCGGCATATAGTTCCTCCTTCTTGTCCAGGGTGTCAAAGTGCCTGTGGGGTTTTATTTATTTACTGGTTGTGCCCCCGCGACTACGCCAGATTTGAATTTAAAAGAAAAAACATTTTTCAGTTTCCAAACAAAAGTAGTCTAAGTTATTCCTTTTAACACCAGCTATCTGCCAGTGAAAGTCCCATCAAAATCGGTCCAGCCGTTTCCGAGATTAGCCGGAACAAACAGACAGAAAGACAGACAGACAAAAAATTAAAAAAAAAAAATTTTGGTGAATGTACCGTGTATCCATCCATATGCATTCAGTAAAAAGCGGTTATTTTAATATTACAAACAGACACTTACATTTTATTTATTTGTATAGATTAATATTACACCCAATAATAAAATAAATAAAGTTACAGCTAAAAGCCAACACGTTCATATATTTTCACGTTGACACCTAAAATATATCTCTGGTGGAAAGTGTGTGTGTGGGTACCAGCTATACACCTCTGCCTGCCCCTTCGGGGACCCTTGTGGGAAGACATGAGGATATCTATATGCAACGTCCCTGAGCTGCCATTAAACGGCTGGATCGATTTTAATGAAATTCTCTGTGTCTTCAGGTGAATTCAGAATGGTTTAGATTCACAATTGGACCCGATAGGTGGCGCCAGTGGGTCCGTGGCTTTTATATTTATAGTTATATTACTACTAGTTATATTATAATTTTATAGCTGGTTTCAGTACTAGCATCAAGTCTTCTCTTCTTCGTTCTTCTTAACCTTCTCTGAAGGGTCTATCACTTACTTGGCACAATCAATGTCTTCTTTATAGCTCTCGGGTCTTGGACCCTGCGACTGGTCGTTGTACCTCGCCAGCTGGAATCTGTAAACGAAAGTCAATCTTACATTGTTGCAATAGAGTTTGTATTTCTATACAGGAACAGAATTATTAAGTATTATAAACGTATACTATAAACCGAGTTCTTCACCCCATAGGGAGTGGTGACCTTAGCTGTGTTGCTTAGCAGTCAAATAGTGCCTCGAGATCAATTGGTCTCGCCATTGTTCGGTAAAGTAGCAAAAAAACCTGGAAGACAAGTTACTAGAGAAAATACAAATAAAAAAAAATTTTACAACTGACGTAACAGTGTTGTCACAGGTTAATTAAGTCCTAGAAGTCAAGTTACGAGAGGATATGTTTTTTTACAGCTGACAACACAGTGTTGTCAAAGACTGATCATTTCGTTTCACTTACGCTGCGAGATTTGCGTAGACACAGCACCTATTATTTATGACAGTCGGTTATAATAGGGTGTTTCGGTCGAAGATAGTCGACTATTACACTTTTCAGTCCGAGATCTTCAAAAACCCCACCTCTTTTTTTTAAAGTCGGTTAAAATAGTCTCATTCTAGTACTCACTTATGTCCGTTATGTTCAAATTCCACGGTGTGGTTGTTCATCCAGAAATCGAACTCCTTGTCCATGGTATGTATGTGCTGTCTCAGGAAGTCTATGTCATCGAAATCATCCATGATCAACTTGACCATCGGTATCAGAAGAGGGGGTTGGGATCTGAAAAAAAACATTAAGAGTACATATCATCAGGCATTCCTCGCGGGGTAGGCAGAGAGAATAGGACAGCAGTTCTCTTAAGACTTACATACCGCTTTTGCTTCGTTCAGATTCATCAGTCTCTTCATACATGAAGAGAGTATATAGTCTACAGCCAAATTACCCGAAACTGTTAACCCTGGATCCCTCCAATAGGCCCCGAAGTAGCCTGTGTAGTGTGTATTATTTGCCTGAGATATATTTTAGGTGCCAACGCGACAGATGGCGACTCCATCGCCGTTACTCAAGCACTACTATACATACGTGATTGGATTTCTTCTCAAACGTATTGAGGTTTTGTCTCGATGTTTTCCTTCACCGTAAAGCTCGGGGTGTGAATCAATGTTAACTAATACCCATAAGGGAGAGATGTGGAGATACCCCTTCGAGGACTCTTGTGGGAGGAAATATATATTAAATACCTACTAAACGTAGCAGGTCTGACAAGCATACAAGCCTAAAATGCTCTCTGCATGGTTTGCGAAGTAATTTACAATGAGTCACCTCATAGCGTAATACACTCTGCCACCGTTGGGGATGAAGCCGATCCTCTCGACGATATTGAGGAAGTTGGAGACCATGCCTCGTGCTGTGGAGCGCATCTCGGACAGCAGGAGACCCTTGATAATCCAGTATGAGTCCCAGTAGTAGAACTCACGGAAACGACCGCCTGCAAACGAAATAGAGGGAAAAGTTTAAGGGCGTGGATGTAGAGCATACGTCATGCTGGATGGGACAGGTCTCTGGGACTCTGAAGCCTGAACACCATGCGAAGGTGAGGATATATTATATATAGAATATTAACCGAATTAACACATTTTTGTATAACCCGTCTGCATTAATTGTAGTGTGCGTGTACTCATAGGCAATCAGTGTGTACCGATAATACTCAAACATTAGTGGAAGATTGCACACTTACACTGTGAACTATAAGGAAGAAGAAGTGAATGACACTATCTATAGCATCGTTAATCGTATAATAATCTATCTCTATGCTAAAATTCATCCAATTCCGTTCAGTAGTTTTTGCCTGAAAGGGAAACAAACATCTTGATAAACTTTCGCATTAATTACATTGGTAAGATTTCCAGGAGACAGAAACGCGTGGGTCGGCTTACCTGGCACTATCACAGGGTTGTCCACGTAAATGATGGAGTACAGTTCCTGATTATGTTTGACGTCATCCCTCATCTTCCTGCCCAGCTGCAGCCACAGGCGGTTCAGCTCTGAAGCCCACTGATGCAGCAGCGGGTCTTTGATTCTTTGGAGAAATGCTGAAGAAAAATTCATCTTATATTTTCCGCTATTGAGTTGCAATTTGAATGCAGATAAAGTATCGTCGACGGTAACGGTAGACGAATTCAGACCATTCATCACTTGAGTAAACAGGCCGATGTTGGTAAAATGTACCTTCAACCTTACATCATTGGGTCGTTAATTGAATGTAGATAAAGTATCGTCTCTGGCTACGGTAGACGAATTCAGACGATTCATCACTTGAGTAAACAGGCCGATGTTGGTAAAATGTATCTTGAACCTTACATCATTGGGTCGCAAATTGAATACAGATAAAGTATCGTCACTGGCTACGGTAGACGAATTCAGACGATTCACGAGTTCATTTGAGTCAACAGACAGATGTTGGTATAATGTATCGTCAACCTTACGTCATTGGGTCGCTAATTGAATGCAGAAAAGCATCCTCGCCGGCGCCCTGTGCTTTTTCGTCGGCAGTCAATTATCGACTTAGTGTTCTGTGACGTAAGACATAATATCACGATTTGATAACGTTTACGAAGTTATCCCACCGTATAGTGGTGATCTTAGCGGCTTGAGTATTCGCCTAAAACGCATGAACTCTCCGTTGACTCTACGCTTTCCCCAGAGGGGTTCTTCAAGAAGGGTGTGAAAAGGTTCCTGCAGAGTCGGCAGCGCGAGAGTGATACCCCTGGTGTTGCAAGCGGCCATAGGCGGCAGTAACCGCTTACCATTAATTAGGCAGTCATTTGCCAACATCGACAGGAAACCTGCGTGCGTTTGGGAGGAAAATCGATGACGCATGTATAGTCGTGCTCGAGAAACGGCCATGGACTCACCATCTGTCACGTTAGTAACTACCAGTAAATATGTTACCGACAATAAGAGGGTTTTTACCTTAAAGCATAAGACGATGCCACACCGAAAGCAGTTATAACTAGTTATAATTATACTTTAAACACTATTCTTGACATACCAGGATTATCTTTCCAGTCAGTGGGCAGCCACTCCTCGAACTCTGACCCCTCAGGGTCAAAGTTCTGGTTCACGAACTCTTGGATGTCAGCCTTCGTCGGACGGTGACCTGTCCTGAATATTTTTATTATATAACAAACATCACAACTTTGTTATGTGATGTGGAAGGAGTGGCAGAGGAACACCACGTATTAACCGCCTAGATCAAATCAATAAAACAACACGTTAAATTCAAAATATGACTTTACACCGCCGGGCCATCGACGAGGAATGAATCCCACACAAACAGAACCAGGGCAGTCTCGTAAAGTTTCTGGTTCAAAGGAGTTTCTTTTCACGCTCAGGCTATAATGTTCCAAGAACTGAGCCATTTTGGCACTATATAGGCAGCAGTCAAGAAATATGGCAAGCATATCACGTGAAAATTAAACGAGACAGGACATAATGGACTCTCTGTTCAAAATTGCAACTAATATAGCACAACTTCTGGCTATGCCGTGATCCTGCCCTTTTTAACGGGGAGAGAACCGTTTGCTATGCCGTTTATAATGAGGAACTTTGTTTTTTACACGCACCAATCTCTTGATCCAGTAAATAAAAAATATTGTTGCATTTGATATGGGCTGTTGATTGAGGAAGGAAGCTTTATCATGACCTTTGGGTAGCCAAAGGAGCGGAGTAGTAATCTGATACGTATATGAATTATACGTGGGTCGGGTACCACGGGCAAGAACTAGTAATCTTATAAACCCACGATGATATTCAAGAAATTATGTAGACGAAAGAAACGATTCCTTGGAGGCGAAAGAATGCTCTAATTTTAAGTGAAAGCAAGTAATTACCTGTTCATCATCTCGTAGAAATGCTCCATTGTGAGGTTCGGTGACATCTTGATCTTCATGTCCACGAAGGTCTTGGAGTCATTGTACAGGCCAGCCATCTGGACCGTATCGAGGAGAGGGCCGTGGCAGTAGATCAAACTAGAATTGAAATTAAAGTTACAGTAAAACATTGCTCGCCAAAAATGCAATGCTCTCCTTGATTACGGACACCGTTTAGTTTATTCTAATTGACGCGGTTCAGAAACGCGCTGCTAGAATTGTTGATGATCCCATGCTCACAAGCGGCTTGGAACTACTAAGTCTGAGGAGAGACTTTGCCTCCCTGTGTGTGTTCTACCGCTTGTATAACGGGGAGTGTTCTGCAGAATTGTTCCAAAAGAGTTTCCTTCCGCGAACGCTCAGGCTGTGGAATGAGCTCCCCGTTGAGGTTTTCCCTGGAGAGAACAGCATGGAGTTCTTCAAGAAGGGTGTGGAAAGATTCCTGCAGGGTCGGCAGCGCGCGAGTGATACCCCTGGTGTTGCAAGCGTCCATAGGCGGCGGTAACCGCTTACCATCAGGCGGACCGCATGCTTGTTTGTCACCCATGTGGCATAAAAAAAACATATTATTAAGCCTTCCCACAAGGGATCCCGAAGGAATAGGCAGAAGTATAACACCTTCTTTCGATGGAGATTTTAGGTGCTAACGTAGAAAATGGCGAATCTCATGCCCATCTATACATATGTCTTCATTCTCCATTGACTATTGATTGATGATGACGATTCACTGTAATATGAAGTCCTTAATGGTCCGACATTTGAAGCATGAAATTGCAATAGGTTGGGCTTTTAGCAGACGAACCATCAGACTAAATCATGTGAGTTAATAAATTCATGAGAAAAGATTCATCAACAATTCTCAACCGTACAATAGCTAAAAATGTAGTTAATGAAGATACTTATGACACCATTCGTAATGCTAAAGGTAGGAAAAATTCAAACAATGGAACGTCAATTAGCTATGCTGAAGTTAGACTTAACAATAAAATGATATATATGGGTCTGGAATAATGGCTGCATAGGTAAATGGTTAAGTTTGGACCAAAAGCAATTGACTTTCATATTATACACAGGACATGCAAATTCAGTTTGTATATACGTACTTTCAAATTATAATGCATGTTAGTTGAAACCCATTCAAACACAACCTCTCATGAATAGAAGATCCAACAATGCACTAAGTAATTCTTTAACTCTATTATATTTCAAAGTATATTCATGATGTAATTAAGTCTGTTCTTTAAGCGGCTATAGCAAATTCAATGTTATTTTACGCCAGTATACATAGTGCCGTCCACGAATACTCGCCCCACCAATTTCTAGTCGAGAGGGTCGCGTGCAGTAGAACCTGAAGCTATTAATTGTAGTCTACACTAATATTATAAAGAGGAAAACTTTGTTTATTTGTTTGGTTGTAATGAATAGGCTCAAAAACTACTGGACCGATTTGAAAAATTGTTTCACTGTTGGGAAGCTACACTATCTCCGGTGAACATAGGCTACATTAAATTGGACCCGATAGGTGGCGCTGCGATCGAGTTTCAGGAATTTAACTTTTCACCCGGGCGAAGCTATCCCTTTCTGTGTGTCTTAAGGTGGATTCGAGAATGGTTTAGATTTACAATTGGACCCGATAGATGGCGCTGCGATCGTGTTACGGGCAATTTAACTTTTTCACCCGAGCGAAGCTGGGCGGGACAGCTAGTGTGTAATATAACGATAATACTCAAACATTAGAGAAAGTTTGCACACTTACATTATTAACTATAATAATATATCCTTACGCCTTCCCACAAGGGTCCCCGAAGGGGTAGGCAGAGGTGTATAGGTAATATCCTCACACCCACTTTCCGCCAGAGGTATATTAGGTGCCAACGTGACAGACGGCGAGTCCATCGCCGTTAATTAAGCACGACTATACTCGAATCGAAATATATACGAATTTCTTCTCAGACGTATGCAGGTTTCCTCTCGATGTTTTCCTTCATCGTAAAGCTCGTGGTGTGACTAATCACTGTACTTAAGTTCAGAAAATCTCATTGGTACAGTCGGGATTCGAACTTGCGACCTTTGCGTCGCAGGCAACTGCTCGAACCACTCGGCCACCACGGCTCTTTTATTATTAACTATAAGGGAGAATAGTGGGGCGCGTCTTCGTGGATGGCACTATCTAAACACATTCTTGGTTCAGATCAATGAAAACGTGTCTCTCATGACGTATAGGGAGGTCAAGGAGGTTGCGCTGGACAGAAGCAAATGGAAGCTGCATCAGAGACGCCGACAAGAGCCCAGCTCTTAAATGTGTCATGATGATATAGTAGTCGGCCGTCAGGTCTAGTGGTTAGGGCTCCTGACCGCGAAATTTGAGGTCGCGGGTTCGGTTCCCGCTGGGGGCAGATATTTGAATATAGGTCTATAAGGCCCATATGAGATTAAATACTTGTAAAAACCTTGACTCAATTACCAAAGGTATGGAAGATAAGCGAGGTATGGTAATTGGCGGCGTTGCGAAATTACGATGATGAATGATTAAATCTGCCTTATGAGGGTTACCCCCATAATGTCATTATTGCATGTCAATCATTGCATTCACGCCTTCCTACAAGGACTCCAAAGGGTAGGCAGAGGAGTATCACGCCTTCTTTTCGCCGGAGATATATTGAGTACGGTTCCCATGACCCATGTACTGTATTAGCATACATATTTATAGTTTATTATTTATACATATTTATACATATATTAGCATACATATATATATTTATATACAGATTTTATAGTCGAGTCGGGGGATAGCCGTGGTGGCCGAGTGGTTCGAGTAGTTGTCTGCGACACGAAGATCGCATGTTCGAATCCCGACTGAATCAATGAGTTTTCTGAACTTAAGTACAGTATATTAGTCACACCACGAGCTTAACGGTGATGGAAAACATCGAGAGGAAACCTGCGTATGTATGAGAAGCAATTCAAAGGCATACGTATAGTCGTGATTGAGTAACGGCGATGGACTCTCCATCTGTCACGTTGGCACCTAAAATATATCTCTGGCGGAAAGTGGGTGTGTGGGTATTACCTATACACCTCTGCCTACCCCTTCGGGGACCCTTGTGGGAAGGCGTGAGGATATATTATTATATAAGTAAGATTAGTAAGCTAGTGAGGATATAGAATGGAGACTCACCTATCACACGTAGGAGGCAGGTGGCTCCTGTCAGCTCCCACGGCCACCACGAGCACAACACTTACTAAGCACCACATTTGCGACATTTTCCTTAATTATAACTTAAATGGCACGAACTGTACAACTTAATATCACTTCAATAAATACAGGAACTATGCTTAACTCTATGGGTGTATCACTTAAAATTTGGTACAAATTGTTTTTGGTTTAAAAGCTAGTTAAACGTCTTTGATTTGCCTACGTGTTCAGGTATGTACTTAGATTTTTGAATGGCTTTCTCCTTAGTAGTTGGCTTGTCATTGTGGATGGTATTGCAGTATTTGAACTGGTAGTGCACGCAATAGTGCCGAATTGTTAGTTGAAATACCTGTAACAAAAAAAAACTTTTATTAATAACAAGTTGCATTCGGCGGCAGCATTTCATTTAATTGCTAGTTCTTTTATTGAATAAAACATATCCTGTCATACAAGTTAAATAAGAACCGTGGTAGAACTCAAGTATAGTGTTTTTTTTTTTTATACAACTAGAGTGGCAAACAAGCATACGGGCCCACCTGATGGAAAACGGTTACCGCAGCCTATTTACGCTTGCAATACCGAAGTATCACTTGCGCGTTGCCACTCTGTGTTCGGAGAGTTATAATGTGTTGGCCGCACAATGGGACTAATCCCTCTGCTGCCAACACAATATAACAACCTCCCCCCTCCCCAAGGAGCTCATTACTGGAAACCTTATTCACCACGTAGGAACACAACACAAAAAATTGTGTTATTTGGCTACGGACTTCTATAAGGTGGAGGTCCTGCCCCAGTCGGGCAGCTCCGAATTCGAACGGGAAACCCGTTATGCCCTACCTCTCTTAAAAGGCACACCACGAGCTTTACGGTGAAGGAAAACATCGAGAGGAAACCTGCATACGTCTGAGAAGAAATTCAAAGGCGTACCTATGTATAGTCTATTAGTTATAGATATTTCTAATTTACTATAGTTATGTAGAATGGAGGATTTTATGGACGCCCAAACATAGAAATCTACGAAATTTACGTGCCTCTGAGGAATTCATAGCAGTGCCGCTGTGGCTGTGTGTAGAGAGTGGAGAGATGGGACGCGTTTGTCTAACTCTCAGGGCATGTTGGCGGCAGGGCTGTTGGGCATTACTCTTTCTGCCTACCATGTAAGGACAGGGCATGGTAATATTGAGTGAAAAGTTTACATTTAAGTTAATTTAACAACCTGCTACATTCCATCGTCAGAAGTACCAGTAATCGGCTAGCGTGTATGAAGCGAATCATAAATGTGGACAAAGTGAAAGAGGTATGTAAATCTACAAATAACTGGCGCTCTACTCTCTCTGCCTACCCCGTGAGGGACTCAGCGTGATGATATGTATGTAAGTTGTATTACCTGGATCAAATCGATCGGACCCTCAAGAACGGGAACGTTAAGAGTACTCGAAACCGACGAGCATGTATAAAGAGACTGATGAATGTGGACGAAGCGAAAGAGGTATGTAAGTCTAGAGAGAACTGGCGCTCTATACTCTCTGCCTACCCCGTTAGGGACTTGGCGTGATGATATGTATGTATGTCGTATTACCTACAACATATGATTTTCAAATAACCACTAATTTCACGGGAAATGTCGACACACACTGAACCAATTCTATCTCGTAACCGGACTGATGCGGTTTGCGGACCAACAATGACTGAATGACAACCCATTGTTGGATGTTGCCAATGTCTCGTCATGACGTCACCGGCAAGCTAGTGTTTATTCCACTGTGTCCTTGAGGTACTATCCCGAACCATTTTTCGATGGATACTTTTCAAACCCCACGTGTTGAGGATTGATGTGTGAATAAATACAGATATGTAACTAAAAATAAAGTTAATTAATTCAGTAATAATAAATAGCCGCGGTGGCCAAGTGGTTCGAGTTGCCTGCGACACAGAGATCGCAGGTTCGAGTCCCGACTGTACCAATGAGTATTTATAAACTTAAGTACAGTGATTAGTCACACCACGAGCTTTACGGTGAAGGAAAAAATCGAGAGGAAACCTGCATACGTGTGAGAAGAAAAGCAAAGCATGCTTGAGTAACGGACTCGCCATCTGTCACGTCTACTCTGTCGCTACAGTCGCCGGTCTATCTAGGCGCTAAGCAAAACCCAGCTAAGCTAAGAGCGTTGGTTGACTGATCTGACAATGTTTTTTTTGTGTTGTCTCCCGTAACGTGAGTTCCGGGAACTTTTACTACTTAACCGAGCATTGATTGAACCAGCTTGGCCTATTTAGATCCTAAGCAAACACTAAGGGCACTCGTACCCACTCGGATCTCGGCTTAGAGCGTTGCTAGGTTACGAGTTCAAGGGCTTTCGGTATGCGTTACCTTGATTGCTGATTCGTTAATGTTTGAATTGAAGAACACAATAATCGACCAGTTTTTATATACATCACTAGATGGCGCTGCCAGAATTTAAAAAATAACCGTTTAAAATTTTGTCAACGCCATCTAGTGAGCTATATCAAAAGCTGGTCGATCAAGATACCTAACCAACTACGGTTCTCATTACCTCCAAGATATTCAAATAATCAATCATTGATTACATGCAACCTTGTCTACAAACGGTACATAGACAAGTTGACACAGTTTTTATTTTATTTCTGTAAACCTAAAGCCAAAAAAACAATGTATTTTTAGAAAATGCTTACTTTGCTTTCCGACACAACGAATCGCTATGAGACTGCTTACAACGTTTTGTTTCGTTGTCATAAACAGTATTTTGCTGACCTAGATGGTCTGAAAGCATTAAATAATGACGTCATTAACGTGCCATAATACCTAACAATTTAAGTACCTACACTAATTAATTAAAAAAAAACGAATGTATTACACATGAGCTTTATAGTGAAAGAAATATTGTGAGGATTTCTGCTCACCTACGTTTGAGAACAAATTTAAATACGTATGTTTTTTTTATACCACATGGGTGACAAACAAGCATGCGGTCCGGCCTGATGGTAAGCGGTTACCGCCGCTTATGGACGCTTGCAACACCAGGGGTATCACTCGCGCGTTGCCGACCTTGCAGGAATCTTTTCACACCCTTCTTGAAGAACTCCATGCTGTATCTACTGGAAAAACCTCAACGGGGAGCTCATTCCACAGTTTAAGCGTTCGCGGAAGGAAACTCCTTTGGAACCGTGTAGTGCGAGACCTTTGTGGTTCCAAGGTATATGGATGAATTCCCCGTCGATGGTGAGAGGTGCGGTGGTGGTATGTAGTCGTACTTAGAAACGTCAGTCTCGCGATCACGTAAAGATCAAACAAAGATGTGAACGACAACAGTGCCGAAATAACGGACATGTATGAAACAAGTATGAATAAGAAGACAGATGAATGAGGAAGAAGCGACGGAGGTGTGTAGAAATAGAGAGAACTGCGCTCTAATCTCTCTGCCTACGTGTCGGACTCGAGAGATAACATATATGACAATACACATCATTATGTACGATAAATATATCCTCACGCCTTCCCACAGGGGTCCCCAATCTCCCGGTCTACCTATACACCCACTTTGATCCAGAATATTTTAGGTGCCAACGTGACAGATAGCAAGTCTATCGCTGTTCGTCATGCACGACTATACATATGCCTTTGAATTTCTTCTCAGACGAATGCAGGTTTCCCCTCACCGTGAAACTCGTGGTGTCACTGAACTTAAGTTCAGAAAAACTTTTTGGTACAGTCGGGATTCGAACTTGCGATCTTTGTGTCGCAGGCAAGTACTGGAACCACTCGGCCACTACGGCTTTTATATAAATATATTAACAAAAGAACGCAAATATACATTCAATCTGAAAAATCTCAGAATATCGCTGTGAGCTATTTTAAATTATAAAAGCGCTGCGAAATAAGGATCATTATAGCTTGGCACGCCTGGAGAGTCAATTATTCAATGAAACAAAATGAATCATAATTTGTCGCGGTGCAAATCAGGAGCAGGATGCTGTGTACATTTCGCAGAGACGAAATAAGCTTGGGAAGGTGACGTGCGCCCACGACTGCCAGATCAGCGCTGATTAAATTATTTGACATATTTGGGTCCCAGGAATCATGGGAACAATAGATTTGGCTTATTTATATAATATACATACATACATATCATCACGCCAAGTCCCTAACGGGATAGGCAGAGAGTATAGAGCGCCAGTTCTCTCTAGACTTACATACCTCTTTCGCTTCGTCCACATTCATCAGTCTCTTCATACATGCTCGTCGGTTTCGAGTACTCTTAACGTTCCCGTCCTTGAGAGTCCGATCTATTTGATCCAGGTATCCTGAAATGCCTGTGTTAGGAGGCCCTGCTCTTTTTAATTACTAGTACATTCACAGTAGTTACTTACATGTTAATATTAATAGTGAGATACATATATTATTTAGTTTCAAATTCATAATCATTATTATTATGTCCAACGACCGTCTGGTCGGGCCTACGCTGTTCCCCCATACTTAAGTACTAAGGCTGTAACATAATAAATAATATTAATATTGTATAACAAATGGTTTGAAAAGAGTACTATGGAGCTACTTGCTGGTACTTCTCCATGGAAACGACCAACCCGAACGGTGTACTTTTTTCGTCGTTTTATAGATGCCCATCTAGGTCTATGTGAAATAAAATATTTTCATTTTGTTCACGCCTCCCTACAGACTCCTGACGAGGACAGAGGTAGCAACAGCCGTCTTTAACCAAATATAGGCATGAGAAATATGGCGAGTCCATCACCGATTCTCAAGCACTGCTACAAACGCGAAAAACTACACACACGTCTTTGAATTTCTTCTAAGGCGTATGCAGGTTTTCCTTCGCCGTAAAGCCCGTCATATCATTAATCACTGTAATAAAGTTAAGATAAATCGACTTGTCGAACTCGCCACCTCCTCACGGCAGGCAGAAAGAGTAGATCGTCAGCTCTCTCAAAACAGACCGCTTCATATACAATAATCAGGTGAATGAATCAGGTGCTGGCAGGTGAATGGAAGGTGATTTTGAATGAGTGTCTGGCATACGCAGAAAGAAGGCCATCTTCTGCTCGGTAATACATTTATATTAACCTTATTTATTATTACTCATATGTATTTTTTTAACTTATACCTCCACATTAGCGTAAATGACCACGTTGTCGTGCTAATTGTGAATAAATAAATAATCAGTATCTTCACAAAGTAGAGAGAATAAGTAGTTTTGCCAGTTTATTACGTATTTAGCAATGTCATGGAGGCATAGTGAAGCCCCAAGGTAGCTTCACTGCTGGCTCTGATATTTTTATCTATAAACTATGACACTGTAAATCAATTCTGACAAAGTACGTACGAACGAACGAACACGAACATCCGCCGCCTGATACATAACACGGCCAATTGACTCGTCCATCAATTGGAAGATTACCTTACCTTCAGCCAACCTTGGACGATGTGATCGGGGAAGGTAAAATTATAGTCCTTCCAGAGGGTTCCAAAGGAAAAAAAGGTTGCCAAAAGACTCGTATACGCTAGATTATTGTTTTTAAGCCGTAAGCCGTGGTGGCCGAGTGGTTCGAGCAGTTGGCTGCGACGCAAAGGTCGCAAGTTCGAATCCCGACTGTACCAATGAGTTTTTCTGAACTCAAGTACAGTGATTAGTCACACCACGAGCTTTATGGTGAAGGAAAACATCGAGAGGAAACCTGCATACGTCAGAGAAGAAATTCAAAAGGCGTATGTATAGTCGTGCTTGAGTAACGGCGATGGACTCGCCATCTGTCACGTTGGCACCTAATATATTCCTCTGGCGGAAAGTGGGTGTGTGGGTATTACCTATACACCTCTGCCTACCCCTTCGGGGACCCTTGTGGGAAGGCGTGAGGATATATTATTATTAACTATTTTTTTTATTTAAATAACGCGCAAGTGATTCTACGGTATTGTGAGCTTAAATAGGCTACGGTAACCGCTTTCCAATAGGTGGGTGTGCTTGTTGTATAAAAAAAAGTATTCGTCAGAACACGGTTATTTGCATCATGTGATATTCAAATGTACATAGTGTATATGGGCATGCGATTTTTCCGTAGGTACCTATATACCGTAAATACCTATTTATATAATATGGAAACCTAACTACAATTACAGAGCAATGTTTTGAAAAACAAGTTAACATTAAGTAACTTTACAATACTTGTAGTAAATTTGCAATAAAAAAACGTAGTTTATTCTATTTATCATTAACATTGTCCTTTAACACCCATACTAGACTTAATATAGGTTTGTTTTTTATACCACAAGAGTGGCAAGCAAGCATACGGCCCACCTGATGGGAAACGGTTACCATAGCCTATTTACGCGAAGTATCACTTGCGAGTTGCCACTCTGTGTTGGGAGAGTTATATAAATTACGCGTCACTTTGTTTGTCCGCGATGGACTCCTAAACTACTAAACTGATTTTAATCAAATTTGCACACCATGTGCAGTTTCATCCAACATGAAAGATAGGATAGCTTACATCTTAATTTATAGTTGCAATATTAATTTATTGCAAATTATTTGACACTCACAATTATCTGTTAGTTCCAAACAATTTTAACAGATGGCGGTATCTTATGTATTTTGATTATTTATGAATTTATTTACAATGTAATATAACAAATATAGCGTTAGGGACTTGGCGTGATGATATGTATATACAACATATTCCTTAGCCACAGCAACGCGTGGCAGCTTCTGTTAGTATAATATAAATGCAGGAACAGCATTAATCATGCAGAATATCGTACAAGTGTAATCAAATACTCCAACCACAGAGATCTAACGGTTCACGTGATCCAACCCACTCGATCGGTGAACGTGCGCGTAAGCACGTGCCGTTGGTTGTATGCCAACAATTCTAAGTCACACGGTCACACCCCCATACGTCATTAAGTACAAATTTAGATCCTCCCCCGAACATGTTTAGGCATTGCCAATAATGGTGGTTTTATAATAAGATATAAATAAGTATGTCTATATGTTACAAAAGATGTTATTCAGAACACTGGTTTATTGATAATAGCGCGCATTTACACCCAAGCCCGCCAAACCGAAACTCAATGACAGCTGTCATTGTAAGTGACCGCGCCAAACCGAAACTCAGTGACAGCTGTCAGGAAAGACAGTACTCTCATCACTATACCTTCACACATTCCCACAAGAGTTCCCGAAGGGATAGGCAGAGGTGTGTAACTAATACCAACACATCCAGCTTTCACTCGACATATATTTTTGGTGCCAACGTGACAGATAGCGAGTCCATCGCCGTTACTCAAGCACGACCATACACAACGTCCCGTCAAAATCGGTCCAGCCGTTTCAGATATAAGCCGGAACTAGCAGACACAAACATTTTCTAAATGCTTTTTTTAAACAACAAGAGTGGCAAACATTAATACGGCCCACCCGATGGAAAACGGTTACCACGGCCTATTTACGCTTACAATACCGAAGTATCACTTGCGCGTTGCCACTCTGTGTTCTGAGAGCTATACTGTGTTGGCATCATAATGGGACTAATCCCTCTGCTGCCAGCACAATATAACAATCCTCCCCATCCCCAAGGAGCTCATTACTGGAAACCTTATTCACCGCGTAGGAACACAACACAAAACATTGTGTTATTTGGCTACGGACTTCTATAAGGTGGAGGTATTGTACCGGGTATACGTCATCATAAGTGATTATTTTAATATTGTAATATTAAAATAACAGATCCAAGCTTATTTATTTAATAAATAAATAAATACCTGGGACAATTTCACACAAATTGCCATAGTCCCAAAGTAAGCAAAGCTTGTGTTATGGTAACTAGACAACGATATATTTACTTATATAGATAGATATATACATAAATACATAGGACGTCTAAGACTAAGGTACAAATATTCGTGTTCATCACACAAATATCTGCCCTCAGCGGGATTCGAACCTGCGACCTCAAGTTTCGCAGTCAGGAGCTCTAACCACTAGACCAGACGGTCGTCGTATTTGTAGGTATAGATATATAGCTTGTCAGTTAGAGGCATTTGTAGAACTAGCTACATATAAAATCGTCTGAAACAGATACTTTAACTAAACTTCGTGTAGTTTGAACTGCGGTTGAACTCTTCATAGACGTGTCAAATTGATCATTAAATTTCAAATAGCGAATGTTTGCCCCTCAGTGATTTCGGCCGTTGATCATAGACAAACCTATCTCTGACCGGATGTGCCCAATCTTTGCATTTTATATCTTCAATGATAGCCGGGGTGGGCGAGTGGTAACAGCTTGAAACACAAAAATTGCAAGTTCGTATCCCGTACAAATAGGTGTTTCTGAAGTTTAGTACATTGATTGGTCACAAAATGGCGAAGACATCGAGAGGAAACTTGCATACGTTTGAAAAGAAATTCGAAGATCCATCCAAGAGCTATCTGTCACGTTGCCACCTAAAATATCTCTGGCTGTACGCCTTTGAATTGCTTCTCAGTCGAATGCAGGTTTCCTCTCGATGTTTTCCTTCAGCGTAAAGCTCGTGGTGTGACTAATTACTGTGCTTAAGTTCAGAAAAACTCATTGGTACAGCCGGGATTTGAACTTACGATCTTTGTGAGGCAACTAATCGATTCACACGGCCACCACGGCTCTTATATATATTAAATATTAAATTTAAATATTATGATTAACGTTATACTCGAAACCGACGAGCATGTATGAAGAGACTGATGAATGTGGACGAAGCGAAAGAGGTATGTAAGTCTAGAGAGAACTGGCGCTCTATACTCTCTGCCCACCCCGTTAGGGACTTGGCGTGATGATATGTATGTATGTAAATATTATGATTAACGTTATACTTTATTCGTGTCTGTATCGTACGTGTGAGGAAAAGTTTGTCTCTCTTTCTTGCAGACAAAAGAATAGAACTAACAATAAACCAATGAGATCAAATCTTACGCGGGTGAATCCTCGGAGCACAACTAGTCTACATACATAATAGGATACGAAATGCAAATCGACCAAACGAGTGTCAATAAAAGCAAAAACAATTGGCATGAATGGACAGATGACAAACGAAGGACGTGAGCAGATATATTACTATGGGTTGTTAAACGTAATGTTTGGCACTGCTCGTTGGCTGATCAATAGGAATATTCCATTACAAACACAGGTGAACTTGCTCGAGACATCATGTCTGCGGAAATGGAACTTTTACACAATATGATCATGAGTGACAAGTCCCTCTATAATATAATACTTGTATAGCCATGACATTCGCTGCATAAAAAGAACTCTGCAGATAATGTCATCCAATTCCAATTTAGATGCCAACATGACTGATGGCGAGTTCATCGCCGATACATAAGGACGACTGTACATACGTCCTTTGAATTTCCTCGCAAGCGTATGCAGGTGAAAGTTTGGAAGTTAGCTCAGAAAATAATTGAATTACCTTTTGTAGAGTTAAAATAGTATATATATGTATATCCTCACGTCTTCCCACAAGGGTCCCCGAAGGGGTGGCAGAGGTGTAATAGTAGTACCCATATATCACTTTCCGCCAGAGATATATTTTAGGTGCCTTTTAGGTGCCAACGATAACTACTCCTACCACTCGGACTTGTTGAGTTCTTTTGAGTGCTTAAATAACTACGTAAATGAGAAAAGCAGTCGAATAAGAATACGTTAAAAAGGTACATACATTTAACGAGAACTGGCATGTGTATGAAATGAGTGACGAATACGGATGAAGCGTAAGGGTCTGTAAATCTTGATGCGCTCTACTATTATGCCTATCTCGTTACTTGGCGGCGCGAATATTTCGCCCGACTATAGAAGTTTTATTTTACAAATTTTATTCAAAATATAAAGATAGGCTTTATCCAAATCTGAAGACAAATTTGTCAAGACAAGATGACATCTGGAACTTACTGATCTGAACAATTGCCAAAATCTTAAGGCAGACGATTTGGCTTACAAGTAGGTCGTCGACATTGTGAAGGACAGTACGACAACTACGGTTACATATAGGTATATTCCATATTCCCACAAGGTTCCCCAGAGGGGTAGGCAGAGGTGTGAAAACATCCGCATTTCGCAGGGGATATATTAAGGTGCTGACGTGATAGATGGCGTGTCCGTCGCGGTATAAAAAAAAACAAGTTTATATTTTTGCATGTAGCACCGTAAATATTGAAATCATATAAATTTCACTAGTAGAAGCATATATATGATCACGCCGAGTCCCTAACGGGGTAGGCAGAGAGACTAGAGCACCAGTTCTCTCTAGACTTACATACCTCTTTCGGTAGAAGCAATACGCAAGCATTACTAACGAATATGTATCTAATTTAGACCGAAGTGGAATCGACTTGTAAATAGTATACGTACGCAATTTGATAAGCACAAAATACACATTAAAAAGTCAAGGCCACCGCTACAGTAATAACTTGACACACTTTCACAGAACGAGGCTAGAACTGTGCCAATTTATAGACAATCTAATTTTTGTTACTCATTATCGATTTAATTCCTTACCAGCTGGGAACCTGATGGAAAGTGAGGTAGACCAATATTACTATACACGAGTCCGTAGAAAAATTGTCTCTCATAACGAAATGAGGTCAAAGAGATTGTGCTGGACAGAGGCAAATGAAAGGGATCAGGGACGGCGACAAGAGACTAAAGAGGAATTTATTATTTGACTAGCTTATGCCCGCGGCTTCGCCCGCGTGGAAAGAGCAACATACATGTTTTTGCCTTGATAATATTAGAGCTTTGAATCTTTCGGGATTCAAATGTAGCTTATGCCTTAATCCTGGGCATAAGCCATCACCATAAAAAAATATCAGTAAACCGGCTTTTTTTTTTTCAATAAAAAGTATCCTATGTTACTTCTTATACCTCCAGGAATATGTGTACAAACTTTCATGATAATCGGTTATGTAGTTTTTACGTGAAAGCGTAACAAACAAATATCCCAGCAATACTTGCCCAGTAAGGGTCTAGGTTACACCACCTATTGATCCCTTATCACATTGTATTTTTTTTTCAAAAACAAAAATGTTTTGAATGGTATAAATAAATTATAACAAATACTTTGGGACACTTTACACAACTTGACACATCCCCAAATTAAGCAAAGCTTATGGTAACTAGACACCGTTATATTTACTTATAAATGCTCGTGTTCATCACACAAATCTGTCCTCAGCGGGAATCGAACCTACGACCTCTAGATTCGCAGTCTCTGATATAAAGGCCGATTTATATTGAATCTGAATAGGTAACTAAATAAACTGAATAAGGTAGGTAAATATTAAACAAGAGATGAGAATTACAGTGGAAGTTACTCCAGAGAGAAATTGCTTTCGCATTATAATAATTATAATTACCTGGGACAATTGCACACAAATTGACCTAGTACAAAGTAAGCAAAGCTTGTGTTATGGTAACTAGATTATGTATATATCTATCTATCTAATTTACTTATATAGATAGATATATACATAAACACAAAGAACATCCAAGACTAAGGTACAAATACTCGTGTTCATCACACAAATATCTGCACTCAGCGGGATTCGAACCCGCGACCTCAAGTTTCACAGTTAGGAGCTCTAACCACTAGACCAGACGGTCGTCAGTTTATTATATTTTTTTATCAAGTGTACTATATGGATATTTTCAAGTCATGCAAAAAATGCCTTTGTTTGTAAACTCCGAGGATTTATTGCTTTGAGAAAACATTGAACTTTTAATAATTATTCATCTTGGTCACTCTGAATTGTGTGTATTTGCAACCGCAACAAATAAGGCTTGTTTTTGTTTACCTGTAAAGACGTGAATAAAAATAGTGAGTTTGTCAGTCGTGTCGTAAGCAAAATTTTGTTGTAAATAAGATGTTGTATTCCAAGCATGAAAATAATGAGAGATATATGAGACTAAGTCACGAATTTTCCACTTTATTTCTATATACGTTTAATAATGGTATATACATACATATCATCACGCCAAGTCCCTAACGGGGTAGGCAGAGAGTATAGAGCGCCAGTTCTCTCTAGACTTACATACCTCTTTCGCTTCGTCAACATTCATCAGTCTCTTCATACATGCTCGTCAGTTTCGAGTGATTACTCGAATATGTATAAAGATAGGTTTTAAACTAAAAATCTCTGTTTGAAGTGGAATAAGTAGTTGAAATATTGATGTGTTGTATGTTTACTAAAACTAGCTTATAATAAAAGCCGTGGTGGCCGAGAAATTGCTTGCTGCACAAAAATTACAAGTTTTTTTTTTATACAACAAGAGTGGCAAACAAGCATACGGCCCCACCTGTATACCGACTGTACCAATTTGTTTTTCCGAACTTAAGTACAGTAATTAGTCACACTAAATGATTGTGTAAGTGTATGTTTCTCCTCTATTCATCCGATTATGATAAAGCTGTGATGAGTTCTGCATACACCCACTAATTATCCTCAAACTAATAAAAGAGCTCGCTAGATGGCGCTCCAAAACATTTACTTATACAATAGGTACCGTTCGCAATGAAATTTGCGTGACTTTGCGATGAATAACGTGTAGAGTAGTAAATTAAAGTACTTGTTCGCGGAGTGTATTTGTATTGTATCGAACGTCTAATACATTTTAATTGCACCTTTTTATCTCACTTTACTTCGCACCTTATTGTATCACTGTTTGATTAGGAAGATACATGGTGTTTATGCAACTCTATCTAGAGCAAATAATCCTTCACATAGATTAATATACATAATTATCATTTCAAATTTATTAATTATCATTATTATTCATTATCAAATCAAAGAATCAGGCCAAATAAAAAACGCAAAAAGTGGACATAAGCTAGAATGTCCATAAAATTCTTTCGTCGCTATCATTTTGGCTGATAATAAAAAAAATGTTTTTATGTAATTATTAATATTTGTATATTCAAATAGTCCAATGAAAGATATATAAATCATGTCACATGTCAATATTATGTTATCGTTCAATCCATAGCATACAGAGTTCATCAGCATTGCCCACGAATTTGTGGGGTCAACGACATTGACATTGTCTATTACGTCATTTCATGGTTAAGATAGACATGGATATTCACGCATTGATATAGTGACGTGTTGCTTACACTAATTAAAACAAAAGACAGACGGAACGGGATATATATGTTAGTATAATTAGATACTTCACACCAAAAAAAAAAACGTGTGGCACTCGGGGACTGCCGTGGTAAAGCTATTGCATAGCATTTTCATCAACTTATGCAATACACCTATATACTTTCTCACAAACAGCTGATTACGTACTAGGCATGCCTTTTAAGTTCTGTCGTTTCCATATTTCCCGGCAATTTTGAATTTGGAACTGTTCTATATTCGAATGTGTTTAAATTTTGAAGGTGTTAGGTTATTTTCGTTACGGAATTTCTGGATTTAGTCTCCACGCTAAAGGCCCGCGATAGAAGCTATGCAATAGCTTAAAACTTGATCACAATGTCTTATGTAACCTAAAGCAAACGATGTAGTGCACCAGTGATTTGAGTAGTCTACAACACAAAGATTGCAGGTTCGTATCCCGACTGTATTGATAAGTTTTCCTCAACTTAAGTATCTTAACTTAAGTTATTAATCACATCACGAACTTTACGGTTAATAAAAACATAGAGATAAAACCGTTGAGAAGAAATCGTATAGTCGCGCTTGGAAACTGCGATGGACTCGCCATTTCTCACGTTGGCACCTAAAATATTTCTCCGCCGAGAAGTGGGTGTAGGGTTTTTTTTTTATACAACAAGAGTGGCAAACAAGCAACGGCCCACCTGATGGAAAACGGTTACCGTAGCCTATTTACGCTCACGATACCGAAGTATGATTTGCGCGTTGCCACTCTGTGTTCGGAGAGTTATACTGTGTTATCAAAAAAAAATCAAAATATTTTATTCAACGTCATATACTTAACAAAAACTAAAGTTACCACCGTTCCCAAGAAAAATACCTGCCAGGAGAAGAAACGGCGAAACAAACAGCAGGTTGACAGCATAATGGGTTTAAATCCTCCTTCCAACACAATGTAACAATCCTCCCCCCTCCCCAAGGAGCTCATTACTGGATACCTTATTCACCGCGTAGGAACACAACACAATACATTGTGTTATTTGGCTACGGACTTCTATAAGGTGGAGGTCCTGCCCCAGTCGGGCAGCTCCGAATCCGAACGGGAAACCCGTTATGCCCTACCTCTCTCCTGTAGGTCACCTCCGTCTATCCCTTCGGGGACCCTAGTGGCGAAGATATGTCTCGAAAACTGGTTTCGAAAGGCCTGTTTTACCGAAGAACACATAGCATCGTCAATTTGGCTACCATGAATTGCCAATGCCGCCAAAAGTTTAATCTTATTTTAACTACAAATTACTGGAACCCGTCCAATGTACGGTTCACACCTTTCATTTCGATTGGTTATGGCAGACATTCCGACATGTGACTAATAGAACCGACAAAAAAACAGTAAATTTTATTTAAAAATAAATTTTGGCAACTTCTGTAAAGCATTTGCAACCAGAACTAAACTGAATGCTAAAAAAACAGAATTGTTTCAATGTTTTGTAGATTCCTCACCTTACCACAAGGGTCCCGAAAGGGGTAGAAGGCAGAAATGTTCAGGTAGGTGCCCATTTAAGCAATTACAAACACTCAACAATTTCTGCTACCTATACATGTTCAGAAAGATAAACTTACAGAGGTAGGCATATATGTAGATATCCAAGCACCTTTAAAATATAAATCCCATTTCCCACTGCCTCTTCCTCCATACACACTCCCGAGTTTTATCTTTTTCGCCACTATTCCTTCATTCGTGATTTTTATATGTCCGGCGTAACATGTATTTCACCTTTACACATACCCTCGTTCGCGTTCAGTTGCTTTGTGAACTTAGAAAATAGCTCAACTTGGTAAATACTTTGAGCCAGATCACGAGACGGAGTGCTGGTTTGTTCTGGGTAGAGACAACGAGCGTATTCGCAAATACTGATAAACAAGTAAACGTGATTCCTGACGATTTGTTAATCGACGTGTTTACATTTAGATGTAGGTGAGAACGCCATTCAGCTAGTTTCCTGTATTATTGTTACTCGTAGTTCTACTATTCCATTAGGTGTACTTTTATGTTCATCTTTATCGTCGTATAGAGAAACATATTTACATGTACCGACCGACGTAGTGGCCCTCAAGAGGTATGTAGTGAGGTAGAGCGCAAGTTCTCACAGACTTACAAACCTCTTTTGTTTCATCAATTCTAGTAGTAGTTTACTATACTTGAATATAAGATCGATTTATTCTAGGTTGGTACCTGGGTCATGGTCGTTCCCTACCATGTGAAAAATTTGCTAAAGAAAAAAAGTTTATGGATTTTTTTATGGAATACAAAATTGTTTTGACTACTAAATGATTTTGAAATGAACCTGTAGATCAAACAGGCTAGTTATCGTAATATGTGTACATAAACAGAATCAATGTTCCTATGACTTCCCTATGCGTTCCAAAACCAGATTGCGATGAAACTTTGGCAGGGTATTCTGGAGACGCCCGCAGAATTCCTGGCCCGAATGCAAAAAAGACTTTGCTAGAACCAACAAACGATACCGTTTCGCCGATCACAATGAAATTTGTATAGCTAATTGCATGCCCTAGCAAAGATGCAACCAAAAAGCGCTGCTATCGCGTATAACTTACGAACTGCATTGTACAGAGGATGTTAAGGATATGACATTAAAATACAATCTCCTATTCATTAAAGGAAAGATACAGGGATGAAGATAGACGTAAATTATCTTTGTTTAGGAACATTCCACAATGGATCGGGGACTGTCAATAAAATGCAATTGGCAATGTTGATCACAAACCTCTAGAAAGAGATAGAGAGCAAGAGAGCACCAGAAGCAGATAAGGACAGATATCTTCCCAATAAGAAGAAAGTAAGTTTGAATGAAGCAGATATTTACGTAGGCGTCTGTAACAGGTCTGTAATTTGATCGAATTAGAGCAATTTACAAGGTTGCCAGTCACGATATATGATGTAAGGTGCTACAGTTATTTGTAATTACCTAGGGTTGTATAATTCCGGCTGCACATTAGGAGGAGTTTCAGCGCTGCCAGCCATTGCGGATAAAGTGGGTGTACAAAAATTAAAATCATTATCAAAATATTTTTTCACATAGGCCTAGGTGGGCACTTATGAAACGTCGAAAAAGGTACACGGTTCGGGTTGGTCATTTGTATGTAGAATACATAGTACAGACCTCTGCCTATTTAGAGAGCTTTGCACTTAGGAGTTTTGAACATAGAAAGGAAGGCCTAGATATATACAAGTCTTTTCATATATATTTCTTCTGTGCGTGTGTCACTGAGATCCTCCTAAATGGGTGGACCGATTTCTGTGTGTCTTCAGGTGGATTCGAGAAAGGATTAGATTCACAATTGAACCGAAAGGTGGCGCTGCGATCGTCTTTCAGAAAATATTGAGTTGCCTTTCAGGCGAAGCTGGGCGGGACAACTACTTAAATATATATCTTCACGCCTCCCGACATGGGTTCATGAAGGGGCTGGCAGAGTTGTAAGGTAACACACTTTTGCGCCGAAGGTTTAAATGTCAACTTGGCAAATGGCGAGTCCATCGCTGATTATCAAGTACGACTTTATATACATACTAGCTGTCCCGCCCAGCTTCGCCCGGGTGAAGAAGTAAAAAAAACACGTTTTTCAACAATTGCTTCCCCTATGGAGGGCAAGTTAAAAACGTGTTTTCAAAAAAAAACTTTGAGTTTCATAAAATCCGTTCTTAGCTGACCTCTACACCGCGTAAGGAATACTCCTACCAAATTTCAAGTCAATCGGCCTTACAGTTCCTGAGATTTCGTGATGAGTGAGTTCAAAAATGGGATCTCCTATATATATATAGACTAGCTGCCCGCCCCGGCTTCGCACGGGTGCAATATTAATACTAATACTATGTAAAAGATAAAAATGGTTATGGTGGTTTATCCTTTAGAGATAATTAAATATTATCGTGGAAATTTTTAACGATCATTTTAAGATATACTATTCCGTAGTACATTTAATTGATCTATCTCGTAAGGTTTATTCAGCGTTTGCGATTTAAGCGCACAAAAATATGTTTCTATCCTCACACTACAAATCTTTGAATATTTCTTTATTAATTAAACATATAATATAAACCTTCCTCTCTTTTTATGTATTGCTGATAACCGCATTGAAATCCGCGGAATAGCTTAAAAGATCTAAGCGAACAGACAGCGGAAGGGACTTCATTTCAATCGAATTCTTGCAACAAATTAAACGCAAGTGAAGTACGACTCTCTCGCAATTGTTTTCCCCTCAGTTTTCCCAGATGACATTTGTATTTCGCGTCATAATCAATCTATGGTGTTAAATTATTAGCAAAGCAAAGCGATTAAACGACAAACACAGTACGTTCACGTGTTACCTACGAACATTAAAAAAGTATAGGAATATATATTGCTTGCAAAAATTACAGAACGGTATTGGATGAAATAAGGCACAGAGATAGATTATTAGCTGAATTAACACAGGATAGGACCGGTGTGTCACAGAGAATACAGCAGTTGTCTTCTAGAAGTTATAGTGTTGTGAATATCGTTACAACAGATTTCTTGCCTTATTACCATAAGGGTAAAGAATTGAAAAACATACATATCATCACGCTAAGTCCCTAACGGGGTAGGCTGAGAGTATAGAGCCCCAATTCTCTCTAGACTTACATGCCTCTTGCGCCTCGTACACATTCATCAGTCTCTTTATACATGCTCGTCGGTTTCGAGTACTCTTGACGTTCCCGTCCTTGAGCGTCCGATTGATTTGATCTAGGTAGTTCGAACGTGCTCTTCCTCTGCCTCTTCTTGTACACACTTTCGCTTTGTATAATGTATATCTGTTTCGTCAATCTTATCGTCTCTATATGTCCAAACCAACCTAACATGCCTT
>JACCPG010004639.1:0-17734 GCA_016069955.1 Drepana arcuata | reverse complement strand
CGTGACAGATGGCATGGCTATACATACGCCTTTGAATTTCTTCTCAGACGTATGCAGGTTTCGGTAGACGTACGAGGTAAAGCTCGTGGTGTGACTAATCACTGTACTTAAGTTTAGAAAAATTCATTGGTACAGTCGGGATTCGAACTTGCGATCATTGCGTCGCAGGCAACTGCTCGAACCACTCGGCCACCACGGCTTTAGGGTGGCTAGGACATAGGGTGTTTCTTACCAAATAAGAACTGCATCCACATTGACTGGGAAAACCAACAGCCTGTATTATTACAGACAGAGTTATATTTTAAACTCAAAGTAAATACCAAACTAACAATGAAATCAGCTTTGTTTACTGAAACTAAATTAACTCGCACCACGCTTTATGCGACGTTATCGTAATTGAATATTGGGCTCAGCTTATTGTGAATGAACTAAACGGATTTGCAATAATTATATATTTGCTACGACGAGAATAATCTTATTATGTATATTCAACAAATAATCCTTTTAATAAATAGAGAGTCCTATCAGTTAAGATAAAGAAAGGCATGTTACGTTAGTTTGGACACAGAAAGCATGAGTGCTTAAAATGCGAAAGTATGTGCAAGGCGAGGCAGAGAAAGACCTCGTTCCAACTACCTAGATCGGACACTCAAGGATAGGAACTACAAGCGTACCGGCAACCGGCGAGCATGTATGGAGAGATTGATGAATGTGGACGAAGCGAAATAGGTATGTTAGTCTAAAACGAACTGGCGCTTTAATCTGCCTGCCTACATCGTAAGAGACAGCGTAATATGTAAGTAAATTAGTCAGCTTGAAAATCTAAATAGATTGCTGACGTTTGCTTGCTTTCAAAAACATCTCTGTTTGAGTAATCTAAATTTATATATATATAAAGTATAATTGTTATATATACATACAAACCAAACCGTGTACTAAAATGACCTACATAAAGTTTATTGTGGTAGGACAATGATCACAGACAAGACTACATTAAGACATACCAGATAGCACAATATAAGACAAAATAAATAAAACAGGATTAATAGTAATAATAATAATAATATATCCTCACGCCTTCCCACAAGGGTCCCCGAAGGGGTAGGCAGAGGTGTATAGGTAATACCCACACACCCACTTTCCGCCAGGGTATATTAGGTGCCAACGTGACAGATGGCGAGTCCATCGCCGTTACTCAAGCACGACTATACATACGCCTTTGATTTTCTTCTCAGACGTATGCAGGTTTCCTCACGATGTTTTCCTTCACCGTAAAGCCCGTGGTGTGACTAATCACTGTACTTAAGTTCAGAAAAACTCATTGGTACAGTCGGGATTCGAACTTGCGACCTTTGCGTCGCAGGCAACTGCTCGAACCACTCGGCCACCACGGTTTATAGTACGATTAATAGTATTCACGTTATTATTAGCTGTTAAGACATCGAGTACGTCGAGAGGAAACCTGCATACGTCTGAGAGGAAATTCAAAGGCGTATGTATAGTTGTGCTTGAGTAACGGCGATGGACTCGCCATCTGTCACGTTGGCACCTAATATACCTCATGGCGGAAAGTGGGTGTGTGGGTATTACCTATACACCTCCGCCTACCCCTTCGGGGACCCTTGTGAGAAGGCGTGAGGATATATTATTATTATTATCATGCCAAGTTTCATCCAATGCCGTCCAGGTCTGATTGGGTAACAAACATGCTCCTAAAATATTGCATTTATAATATTACTTAACTCAAAGTAAACTGATAATGTTTGTTTATTTATATCCCAACAGTGTTGCCAGAGTATGACCCGCTCATTACCGGGCTGCCTACATTGGTGCAAGTGGGGGAACAGGCGATTGTCAACTGTACGTCTGACTACTCGCTACCGGCGGCCACAATCGACTGGTTCGTCGACTCGGAACCTCAGGAGGTACATTTCTCACCTACAGACATTACTATCGACGTTCTTCTGTTTCACATCAATAAGTACTTACCCCTGATCCCACGGGAACTTATTGAAACTTGTTTTGCCGTAAAAAGTTTCTCAACACAAAGTACGGTCCCTAATCACATCAATAAACACACACACAGCAATTATTTACAAATAAATACATAATTATCATTCATATCATCACGCCGAGATCCTGACGGGGTAGGCAGAGAGTATAGAGCGCCAGTTCTCTCTAGACTTGCATACCTCTTTCGCTTCGTCCGCATTCATCACTGTTTCGAGTACTCTTGACGTTCTCGCTCTTGAGTGTAATATATTATTTATTTATTACATATACATAACAGGATACCCTAATGCGATAGTGCAGCAAACAATTTAATGTTGTATCCTATATACATAGGTATTATATTATAATAATAGGTATAATACCTATATACCGACGAGCATGTATGAAGAGACTGATGAATGTGGACGAAGCGAAAGAGGTATGTAAGTCTAGAGAGAACTGGCGCTCTATACTCTCTGCCTACCCCGTTAGGGACTTGGCGTGATGATATGTATGTATATACCTATATATTTTCTTCCGCGAACGCTCAGGCTGTGGAATGAGCTCCCCGTTGAGGTTTTCCCTAGAGAGTACAGCATGGAGTTCTTCAAGAAGGGTGTGAAAAGATCCCTGCAGGGTCGGCAACGCGCGAGTGATACCCCTGGTGTTGCAAGCGTCCATAGGCGGCGGTAACCGCTTACCATCAGGCGGACCGCATGCTTGTTTGCCACCCAAGTGGTATAAAAAAAATATTAATACTTAATAGTATAGTATTTAATACTTTTTTTATGGTTTTTCCGTTCATATTAACTAGAAACATGACCATAGATGTGAACATTCAAACCCCAATTAATTTGAAACGGTCCCATTAAGAAATGGTAAAAAATAAAATATCCAAACACACACATGGGCTGAGACTAGCGGAGCGTTTTAAAGGAGTCATCCAATCCAATCGGATTTTCTTTGACGCGATGCTGTCCAATAATATAAATGGCTATTTGATAGTATTGTGCGGGTTTTATTTGCGTGCGGTCAGCTTTCGTGGCTTTTGATGGATTCCGGCTCAATGGCAACCTGAGGTACCTCGGGCTTATGACTCAAGAGTTTCTAATGTGCGCGATATTTTACTTTAGCACTTTGTTGTAAATATATATATCCTCACGTCTACCCATATAAGAACTCCACTTCAAATTAGTGATAAGTTTCCTGCAGGGCCGGCAGCGCGAGCGATAGCCCTGGTGTTGCAAGCGTCCATAGTCGGTAACCGCTTACCATTGGCCGCATGCTTGTTTGCCACCTTACTATTATAAAAACCAACCAGATGCGTCCTTGGACTATGAAGTATTGAAATAGTCGAGTACCCACTGAAATTAGCCTGTCGGAAATTCATACAATTAGGGGGTAAAACATATTTATTAGGTAGTAATAGGTAATACCTACATTAAATTCCCAAAAATACGAAACCTATAATGATCAGAATTTAATTAAAATTAACTAAACATCTGCATTTGAAATTGAAATTGATGAAATTGGATAAACCGAAAGGGGTATGTGTAAGTCTAGCGAAAACTTACGACCTACTACCCCATCTGGCTAACCCGTGAGGTAATCTGCCTGATAATGTATATTGTATGTCTCTTCTCATAGCTCAAACCGGTTAAAGAAAAAAGTACTTAAGTACGTTAATGAATAATAATACGTCCAGTTTGCAGTTACAAGAGATAATATGAAAAAAAAACTTATTTATTACCCTATTAAACATTAATTGGTTTGGCAAGTACTGTCTTATTTCCAATTTTACTACAGGCTATAAATACGGAACTTGTACGCTTTTATTATATTTGGATGCGTGCCATGGATACAATATTCAACCTTATTAACAAACACAGTACCTAGCACAAAACAATGTTCAAATTTGTGCTTTAACTATCCCCAATAACATAAATAAGTGAACATCGGATTTTATTGTGTGCATGTTTCTGAACGCATACGTGCGAGCAGTTTGTGCGCCACACTACGCACACAACATGCTGTACCCATTAATGAATAAATGAAAGATTTTTATTCAGAGACAAATAATACCCTACTATTTGCTAGGAACGTCATCTTAGTTCGTAAGGTTACCGCAGATTACTATGGACGCATTCGCATTTAAGCATACAAAGCAAATAAAGATACTAGATAATAAATATACAAAAAAATACTTATGAAATAATGGTCATCGACCATTTTTATACAATAATATTTATCAATGAAATTGTTTGAATTTCGAGCAATCCAGCGTAGCGTTACGAACTCTTCGCGCCTTTTAAGGGATCCTAAAGGGGTTCCAGAAGCCAACGTGACAAATGGCAAGTCTCACTCATATTAAAATAATTAAGCATTATCATTATCTGTACGACAATATGTATTCCATATCGAAGTATCCTAGTACTTTAACAAAATCACAAGTAACTAGTGCTTTTATAATTGTGCTATATCTATACTACCATTATTAAAAATGCGACGTCCATAAATCCTTCAATTACACGTAGACCCCTAAAACTGGAAAAAAAACCCTTTCTATTTGAAATTGTACCCACGAGTTTCGTAGCGATGCCATCATGTACTGTAACACCTCAAATATGACATTGCACTTTCGACTCCATTTAAACCCTAGGTGTAAAACGACAAATCATAAAAAAGTCATTAATATCAGGGGGACCTTTGTCTGCCGCCTGCCTCGCAGGCTTCGCAGGAAATTAAACGTCGCAATCAGGACACCATGATTCCTGATTGTTAATGCCCCTTTATGGCCTGTTAGGGCGCACCATTATTGGATCTAGCTATACTTGTATTCAAAGCGAATAATATATGTTAATACTAGCTGTCCCACCCAGCTTCGCCCGGGTGAAAAAGTTAAAACAACTTCCTGAAACACGATCGCAGCGCCACCTATTGGGTCCAATTGTGATGTAAGCTATCCTTTAAGTTGGATCAAACTGCACACGGTGTACAAATTTAATTGAAATCTGTTAAGTAGTTTTGGAGCCCATCGCGGACAAACAACGTGACACGTAATTTATATATATTAAGAAGATTGCAGTATATTTAGACAATTATTAGGTACGTATAGATATTGTAGTATAACACTTCATTCAGGTTCAAACTTTGTCGATTATCACACAAGTTTCACCTAGAAGAACACTTCTTTGAGAAGTTCACAGACCTATAGATAGTGCTATCCACGAAGACGTGCCCTACTATTCTTCCTCATAGTTTATAGTGTAAGTGTGCAACCATTTAGTGTTTGAGTATTGTCGGTACCCACTGATGACCTGAGTGCACATACACACTACAATTAAGAGTCGGGAGCATCCCTCAACCCCCTCGACTAGAAGATGGTGGGGCGTGTCTTCGTGGATGGCACTATCTATACCAAGGTGTCGGACATTGATACCTAAACATTTCGTCGGCGAAAAGAGGGTGTTGTTACAGCTCAGCCTACCCCAGGGACCCTTCTGGGTAGGATAATTATAATAAAATGCAACATGAATTGTAACCTTTATTGATTTCTTGGAAGCAACTCATCTATTATTAAACCAATATTAAACATAAAATATAAACAATTTCTAATAATATTAAACTTTTTTATGTTTAAATGATTTGGCACAAATTAACTTGGAAAACCTAATTATAAAATAAAATTTGTATGAACACCCATATACTATTGAATACAAAATTGACTTAGTATATACATACATACATATCATCAAGCAGAGTGCCTAATAGGAGAAGAATAAGAGAATAGCTCAGTTGCCTATAAACATACATATCTATTCTTTCTAGTCTAGTAGTCATTATTTAGTTTTATAGTTATCTTAATCTTAACAAAAATGTTGTCTGTTTGTCATATCTAAATAAGTTTTTTTCTTAATGCATATGAAAATGTTTGTAAGTATGTATATACGGTATGACTAATAACATCCGTCTGTATACCTGCACAACGGAAGATAGCAAAGTTATATGGAATAACTTAGGAAACTATTATTTCTCATCAAATCCAATTAAAACTAAGTGGTACTGAAGAGCACAGCTAGTTTTCAATAGATTTCCATTCACAAGGTTCTACACAATTATGCGCTTCTTTGCCATAATATCTATGGTACCAACACATTTTTGGATCCTGCGGAGCAGGGGTCGGGGATCTTGACTTTTTAGAAGATTTGGATGAACTACGAGATTGTGAGCATGATTTTGACGGTTCAAGTTCAGGTTGTTGACAAGATTCAGTTAGCTGACTCTGAGACTGAGGGCGACACCTGGAGGCACTACGCGACCTAGAGCAACTTGAGGAAGACAAAGAGCATATTTGCTTTGATACCAGCTCAGCTTTTTTCTGCAATTCATCAGGTGTTGTCGCTGAATTTGATGCAGTAGATGAAGCTGAAGCACCACATTCTGCACACACAGAACCGATGAATTCTATTAGTTTGTCAGCCAATCGAGACAGTGTATCCAAATCAAGATCTGCTTGTGTTGCCAGTATGGCTCGTGCCTGCTTTGGAAGACAACTTATCCATATTTGACGAAGCTTACTTTCATCACACAGAGAAACAGCAAGTAAACGTAACTCATTCAAGAATTTTGATGGTCTTCTATCACCAAGTTCAACTATGGGGATGGTCTGCTTCAAATAGTTCATCCTGTCCTCAGAAAAAGACATTCTTTTGATCAATTCTTCTTTCACCTTCAGGTATTTCCCATTTTCAGGGGGTTGTAGTATTATGTCCTTTATTTCAAAAGCCACTTTTTTGTCAAGGCTTACAATAACATAATTGTACTTAATTGTATCAGAAGTAATACCTGCAATACTGAACTGAGCCTCCAAGCGATAGAACCTAAGGTCAGGAACATCAGTCCAGAATTGTGGTATATCTATTAAGCACTCACACAATGCACCACCCATTTTGGGAATAGCCTATCTATACTTTAGTATATATAAACACAAATAAACGGTATATAACAAATACACACAGACCTTAAGATAAATAATACATATAGCTTATATTGTGGATGATTTGATCTTAAAGTAAGCACAAAACTTATTACAAAATTTATAATTTTAGAAAAACTTATATTGACATGAGCTGGAACACAAGCACAATATTTGCTTAAAGGTGTTTATTGATTTGTCTTGAGATAAGAACATCACAATGTTACTCTTCTAGTGTTGATTTTAAGTAACAAAGTGAATAATGTTTACTTTCTATGATGCAACATCAAGCAGTCTCAATTTTCGACGTGGGACTGTAATCTCTCTGTGTAATGATCTCCTGGGCTTCATATACAACCATTGAACTTCCAAATTTAGTTGTTTGAAGAAGTTGTATTGCATCCACAACATCAACTTGTAGGTACCTAGAAGTATAAAATGAAGAGGTCTGCATGTAGGTGTGCAATAACAGGCCTTCGTAAGCCTTCCGACAAGGGTCCCCGACGGGGATAGGCAGAGGTGTATAGGTAAGTACCCTGTAATCCTATACCCTTCGTAAGCAAACTTAATTTTGTTCGTTGATAAAGTTATTACGATTTTACCAATTATTATGTGGCTAATTATCAAATAAGTAAGTAGGTTGATAGATAGTAAGTAGGGCATAAAAATTATACAACTTCCAAATTGCAATTAAACTCTTTTTTAAATCTTGTGTATCAACAACCAAGGAGTTCTAATGATGTTTAA
Organism: Drepana arcuata; assembly: GCA_016069955.1. Classification (NCBI taxonomy): domain Eukaryota; kingdom Metazoa; phylum Arthropoda; class Insecta; order Lepidoptera; family Drepanidae; genus Drepana; species Drepana arcuata. Next base: position 10,020 of record JACCPG010004639.1, on the reverse strand, counting down.
ATTGAGTAATATGCAAGAACTTACATTAACAATTACGCTATTTTGGTTATTATTATTTCACAGTATTTGCTTATCGCATATAATGTAATATGTACCTAGAACTTACTATGCAAAAAACATATTAAGCGAAAACCGAACGAACAGCAAAACTAAAACTAATCCGCGGGCTAGCTTTTTTGAACAGTAAAGTGCTAAGTAGTGCTAAGCTAACTGCATAAGCAAATTTAAAAATAGAATGAGACGAATGAATCTCCAACACTCATTTACTCATAGACAAACTAATGACAGACAAGTGACATCCTCAGTGCTAGCTGCAATATAAGTCCTACATCATCTATTGTCTACAATATACATAATTTTAATTAATATAATGTATGTTATATAATGTATATAAGTTTAACTATATATATATATATATATATATATATTATACAAATGAGAATTATTCAATTTATTTATATATTATTATATATTATAAAATAAATTGAATAATTCTGTGTCCCGTGTCATGAATACAAAAAAAACTTAATAACATTAAATTGAACAAATGAAGGCGCGAAACAATCAAATCGTCGTAAATAAAAGAGATTAGTTATCGGGCCATAAAAAACACATAAAGAGCAACCATTTATCACAGCTATCTGATCGGCCAGCGAACGAATGTCGGTATTAGTGCTCAGGTAGATAAGTGGAGGTACTTGCTGGAGATTTGCAAATTGTGCACCCAGATTAACAAGGATCAGATAGCTACGCAGGTACCTAGTTGCCTAACTGTCTACTGTGTTAAATTAAAAGCTAGGCTATGTCTCTAAAACAATGCCTTATCTGAGTCTCTGAGAGAAGTATTTAAAGTATGGTCAGTTCAGCCGCAACCCCGTTGCGCATTTAAATGTTTTGCTAATGAGAGAACTTAATTTTTTTTTTTTTATACAACAAGAGTGGCAAACAAGCATACGGCCCATCTGATGGGAAACGGTTACCGCAGCCTATTTACGCTCACGATACTGAAGTATCACTTGCGTGTTGCCACTCTGTGTTCGGAGAGTTATAGTGTGTTGGCAGCATAATGCATAATTCAGTAGTAAGAGATACTTCAGTATTTTAACAGTAGTCTATGGATACATCCGAGGGCCATCTGGTCTAGTGGTCAGCGGTAGTCTACGAAACTTCAAATGGTTTTACTTCCTGCTGAATATGAACTTAATATGTGCTATGAATACAAGTATTTAAATCTTAAACTTAGCATTATAATCTGCGAGTTTCTGAGGATATTTGCTACTCAATCGCACCAGAACGGCTGAACGAATGAAATTGGTCACAAATTGGTCAAATTTACCAGTTGCCGCATCCGTGCGTAGGTATCCTTACCGTTCCGTTGCGATGCTAACCGTTTGGTGGAAAACTCATAAAATTTACTGCAAAGGTTCTTTAAAATGTCTTCATATAATGTATACCTTTGCCTTAAACTTGATTATGAAAACGTAATACATACATTCATTACCTTCCAATATTAATCTGGGCATATCAAATCAACGCAGACGTAAGTACGAGTATACTATGTAGGTATAATACCTTGGAAAACGTTGATCTCATTAATCTGAACAACACTCAAGATGTTTCTTGTCAGATGTCTGCTGCAAAGCAAAATTATATCATTGGGCTCGTTCTACATTTCCTTGTTTAATTTTACTTACTGTCCGAGGAGCAGATTCACTCATAAATATTGAGAATTTCATATTCAACTATCTGACGTCATTTGTCTTGACATTAGCAAAGGTAAATTTCATTAACCGCCCTTTAATTACAATATCATAATGTCTAACAAGACATCATACTTTCCGAATACGAATTAATTCGTTCAGTAATCTACATCTACAATTTTCATTCGCTAATCAAATACCATAGATTAGGTTGAGATTTACCATAAACTACATAACATATGTTATCTGTACAGATGGAGAGAAAAAGTTTATATCAGAGTAAGTGTAGAATACCCTAAATTCTGTAGGACTGATACCGACCATGTCGGCGCCAGGGTGCAATAAATTGCGTCGCAATTTAGAAACCTCACACGTTAGTATATACTAGCAACAGACATAGATAACCAACTCCACCAACAGTAATATCGTCTAGATTTGCATTCGGATAGTTTGTCTATGCAACTGCAGTTCCTATCTCTACGTCAAAGCCGAGGATATCAATCAACCGAATGGGACGTATGCAAAAGAGTTGATGAATTAGTTTTCTATGCAACGTAAACTCCATTTAGGTACCTACATACATACATACATACATATAATCACGCGTCTTTCCACATTTAGGTACCCACAGTAGATTAAATAAAACTAGCAACTCAGGCAAGGTATACGCTTTTGATAAGACCCCAGAAGAGTAGAAATCTGCCATTAAACGTAATTTAATTCAAAAAGCTAATACAGTATTAAATTACCTATTTGAATGACGGCTATGAATGTTCAATAATTATTTAATTACTACATATTAACTAAAAACGTGTTATTTATATACAGTGAATGTCGTAATCTGTAATTGGCACTGCAATAAGATATTGTTTATTTTTCAATTGTACCTAATGATTTATATGTATTGTGTAATGTAAATATACCTAATTATTCAATAAATAAGCAGCTACCAAACATGTTCCAAAACAAACATATTATTTACTGTAGGTACAATAAAAATAGAAGACAGGGCGTTATGGCGCTCATTAGGGGAGGCCTATGTCCAGCAGTGGACTAGAGTGGGCTGATGATGATGATGATGATGATGATGATGATATAGGTATAATAAAAGAACATAGATTTTGAAAATTTTTATGGGAAACTGTCTACCCCGATGCGTATTTTTATTTTTATATCCTTCATTGACTGTCCTGACAGAGCTATGACATTTAAAATTTTGAAACTTGGTGTTACTCCACAGGATCCGGTCATAACTGGCGTGACGCACGCCTCTGGCGCTGATGGCGACGGGCTGCGTGCGTCGTGGCGGACCCTCCACGTGTACCCCGATGACTACCCCACTCACCGCGGCTACCTGTCGGTGCGGTGTCGAGCTACCCTAGCCACGCGGCCGCCGCATGTCCGCAGCATGTCAGTGCGACTGTACGTGGCGAGTCGGCCACACATTTCTTCCTACATGTTTAGTAAAAACAGTAAGTATTTCAATCTGAAATTCTTTATCTAGCAATGTCTTTCAACATGGATCCCCGAAGCGGTAGGGTATAGTCTGCACGACCCGCTATCGCCGGATTAGGATTTATTGTAGGTGACAGATGGCGAGTCCATAGCCGTTACTCAATCAGTCTTTTAATTACTTCTCAAACGTATGTAGGTTGCCTTTCGACGTCCCTTCACCGATAGGCTCGTTGTATGACTAATCACTGTACTGAAGTTCAGTAAAAACTCATTGGTACAGTCATTACGAATAGAACTTAAAAATTCGATAGTGGCGCAGGCAACTATTCGAACGACACCACGCCTCTTATCAAAGATATATATTTCTTAAAGTAAGAGATGCCAGGCATCATTCGCCGTTTAAATAATATAAGGGAGGCTGTAAATCCTCATATCCCCGTAGGGCTCACAAAAACTCAGATATCTCCGAGGAAAGCCATTCTAGCCTTGGTAAAGCTTATTCAAAGGGATGCCCGTTTCATTCCTCTTATTATGATGAAAATAAATATTTTCCTTCGGCAAAATAAGGTTTTTCATAAATTGCCTGCCTATTCACCTTTACAATTGGAAATGTCTAAGCATGAACATGTTTTAAGTGTTCAATTTCAATCACAAGACTGTTTTACTGGGGGACAGATAATAGCCCCGAAGATTATTATAGTCAATGTACTTATGTGTTGTTATAAGTATTAACCACTCAGCATGTTTTATAACAAGCAGTGATGGTCGAGTATCTCCAGTACACCTACTACACAAAATTGCAACTTCGAACCCCGATTACACCAATGATTTCTTCTGAACTTATTGATTGATATTAGTGCTCAATCACACAACGAACGGTGGAGGAAAATGTCCAATAGATTTTGCATATGTTTCAGAAGCAATCAAGCACGATTGTAGGTATTCTATATAAAGTTTCCTGCAGGGTCGGCAACGCGCGAGTGATACCCCTGGTGTTGCAAGCGTCCATAGGCGGCGGTAACCGCTTACCATCAGGCGGACCGCATGCTTGTTTGCCACCCAAGTCGTATAAAAAATATACATACATCCATATTATATACATATAAAAAAATACTGTATGTGTGCATGTAACTGAACTCATCAAACTGTAGGACTAATTTTAATGATTATTGCCTGTTCAGTTATCAAGAATGGTTTCGATTTACAATTGTATCCGATAGGTGGCGCTGTGATCTTGTAAAATTTATATTCACGCCAGTTGTTTTGCGAATTTGCGTTCCTCTTCATAATTTTAAGTAGATTCAAAGCAACACGTGACCTGATAATTAAGTCCATTCCTCAGATGCGGTTGCGGCGAGCGGCGCGTTCACGCTAAGGCTTGAAGCATCAGCGTGGACGTTACTGCTCCTTGGGTGGAGAAGTGCCTTGACTAGTTAAATAACCTGTGACCTAGCTACTCCTAGTGACTCTATCAGTATCACATAAAAAGACTCGGTAAATACGTAATTATAACGTGACGCTGTGAGTGTTTTTAAATTAAATTGTAAGCAATCAGTGTATACATTGTTTCGTGATGTTTGTGCGTAACGAAGACATCGTTACGTTACACAAGTAATTTTAAGTTGTACATTTAAGATATACCTACAGTAATGTATTTGATTAATGGTTTGTTTAAATTATAAGATCTATTTATATATCTATATCATCGAATCCCTCACGAATGTAGGCACAGTCCCTGCGATGCAAGCGCCGACTCTAACTGAGAGTTTTTCCCAAGAAAATCCCAATTTACATAAGTTAAAACTGATAACGACATAGAAACTTTCTAAACTGTATTATAAATGTATTTTACATATGGAATTTATAATACAGCTTAGAAAGTAGAAGTGAGACTTCCATTCCATTATATGTATGTATGTATTTATAGCGTTGTCTAGTTAATTTATGCAGAAATGCCTCGTGGTATTTATTTAATGATTTTATATTATAAATCTTTGATTAATTCTAAAATAATATTCTTATATAGTTAATTGTTATAAATATTAATATACATATATATATAGAATATTAATTTAAAATTGTATACACTAAAATGAATAGAATGTATTATACTAGAGTATTATCACTATGTAGTTAGGAATAAAATACATTTGTAAATACACGAGAGAATATATTTACTTCGCATTTGTAAATATGCAAATCGATTGTGTGACAACGATGGTTTTAATTATATTGTAGTATCAGGCGCATGGTCGAATAAGCACCGCGCGTCAGGGCCAACGCATACGAGTATATATGGCAAATGCTTTTCAAGAACAATGGGAAGAGATTTTGTCAGCAGTTCATGTTCAATCAGTATTCTATGAATTCTTGCGACAATAAAGAAATCACGCGTTGGCAACCCTAATTGTGTCTGAAAAATCACAATCTCATTCAGATTATTCCAAGTTTTTTTTGTATAGTAAAAGTGGCTTGCATGCATACATACTGATCGTAAGCAGGTACCGTAACCTTATTAATACTAGCAATAGCAGACGAGAAGTATAATTTAAGTATCTACGCCTTGCCTTCTAACTTTGCTTGGTTTCCTATTCATGATAGCATTTTTTTTAATAGTGAATGTTTCGTGGCAAAAACACCAATCTATACATTAATGCCACAAGAAAGCAACGGGGGGGTCGTGTCCTCGCTTCGAGAAAAGGATTGTACGGCTGGGCTCGAATTGGCGAAGGCACTGTCGCGCCATCTGATTATCTTTATATCTTCAAAGGGAAGCAGATGTGAGTAGATAGTCCCAGCACACGTACTTTTCACCGGAAATAAGTATATCTAAATTAATTGAGATAAAAAAAGTGATAGTCTGTCGTTGTTACTCAAGCAAGAATTTACATTTCCAGTTTCTTCTCACACGTATGCAGGTTTCCTCTCGATGTTTTCCTTCACCGTAAAACTCGTGTTGTGACTAATCACTGTACTTAAGTTCAGAAAAGCTCATTGGTACAGTCGGGATTCGAACCTGTGTTTAATACATACTCGTATCTACTCTTTAGTTTCGTTTAAAGTTACTGCGAGTAGTATTTGCATGAGGGTAAGAATTAAGTCTTATCAAGGCTTGTCGGTGAATATAATTAGTCTGTACAAATACGTTAAATGGTCGGGATGGGCGTGCCAATTTGTCAATAAGGTTAATGTATTTATTAGTTATATATTATCAATGTTTGGTAATTATTGAATGTTGTCAATTTAAGCTATATAATAAGCCGTGGTGGCCGAGTGGTTCGAGCAGTTGCCTGTGACGCAAAGGTCGCAAGTTCGAATCCCGACTGTACCACTGAAACACTTCACTAACACTGTACACTCACTATAGTCACTGATAAAACATTTGTGATCACACTCGCTGAACTCTACTCCGGAATCAACTGACTGACTAACTGACTCTGACTCCACTGACTAAAACTGACTCCCCGTGCCTTTTTTTTTGTATTGTCTCTCGAAGCGTGAGTTCCGGGAACTTTTGCTACATAAACGGTCAATGGCGAGACCTAGGCCTCCAGCCAGGCACTTTATACTCCCCGTGCCCATCGGGTACCGCCTTATATATGGTACCGGCACGATATACTAGATGTCGGTGGAAGGCTCTAGACTGCCATTAAGACTTTCGTAGAATTTGCCGTGTGAATGCATCCGCAGAACAATGGCCGGGCGACGAAAACAACTTGTTTACGTCCTTTCTTAATTGCCTCCTTTTGTCTATATTTCCGGCTAAGTGTTGTTGTTGCATGGCTTTCACACGGCAAGACCTCTAGAACCTTCCATCGTAACAACATGTATAGCCCGAGCTCTTTATCATCTGAAAAGTCTCAGTAGTCCATTGAAATGTTACATTTTTTAGGCCTCACCTTGCGTTTCTTAGAGGACGCAATTTTATTTTTTTGATGTGTAGGGGGGGTAACTGTAAAGCTAAAATCAAGTTTGTGGGGGCGCCACCCTTGTCCCACGGCCGCCATCTTGAAAATAGGGGTTGAAACGGTTTTTACGATATATCTCTTAAACTATTTATCTGATAAAAAAAATTTGTTAACGTTTTTTGTTGCTAATTAAATTCTCTATAACTTTGGTCCAGTAATTTTTGTCGTAAAACTATAAATAAAAAAGTTATAAGTGAAAATGTTCAGAAATTCGAGAAAAAAATTTATATTTTTCGATATAACTTTTTTTTTTATCATTTTACGAAAAAACAATATCAGACCATTTTTGTAGATCGTTTTTTAAGGAACAACTTTTATAAGCAACATTTTTTCATTAAGTCAATAGCTAAGGTTTTACAGCTCTCCGAAGTGAGTACTATTTTTCAGTACTCTTAACTATACATATTTTATACATGGGTACTAATAATGTGTCATCAGTTATTTATTTATTTTTTTTATTTTGTTATTATAATTCTTTTAATTAGTAATTTTGCAATGTTATTAATAATTAATTATTGACTCTTTTCCTCACCACCCACGGGGTAGAGTCTGGAGGCGCGTTTTTTTTTACGTGGTATCCCCAATAGGCCTAATCCACGGTGATTTTATAAATTTGAACTACTCCGTCCTCGGTCTTTTCGATGGACCAGGCTGCAGCTCAGCATCGAATCGGTTTTCTGAATCAAGTATCAGTGGGAGAACTGGAGAAGGAAGGGGTGTCAATGTCGGCGGTTCATCATCGAAGTCATTTTCGTTTGTTAATTCTGAGAGTTCCATTACGTTACTGCAAGTCTCTCCAGAACAATGGAAGCACACTGCGGAACATTTTAGCCCTGCTTTTCGACATCCACACATCGCTCCACAGTTTCCTTTAAAAGATCAATTTAAGAAGCTCAGGGGGTGCTGGAGGTTTAGAGCTCTGCACTGGCATTAATAATTTTCCACATTTTTTCCAGCCCCAGTCTTCAGGATCATTATTATTGCCAAGCCACGACTGGACCTGATGGTAGACTCGGAAAGTATGAAAGCGAGCTGTGTCTTGTGTTGGAGGAAGTGAAGATAAATTAAATGTACTTTTTGTCACTGCCTTGGCGAATTGTTTGTATCTTAGGCCGTCACATTTAAAATTATTTTAAAAATCAATAATTGTAAAATTCTGTAATGGAGTGGAAAAGAGTCAATAATTAATTATTAATAACATTGCAAAATTACTAATTAAAAGAATTATAATAACAAAATAAAAAAAATAAATAAATAACTGTTGACACATTATTAGTACCCATGTATAAAATATGTATAGTTAAGAGTACTGAAAAATAGTACTCACTTCGGAGCGCTGTAAAACCTTAGCTATTGACTTAATGAAAAAATGTTGCATATAAAAGTTGTTCCTTAAAAAACGATCTACAAAAATGGTCTGATATTGTTTTTTCGTAAAATGATAAAAAAAAAAGTTATATCGAAAAATATAAATTTTTCTCTCGAATTTCTGAACATTTTCACTTATAACTTTTTTATTTATAGTTTTACGACAAAAAATTACTGGACCAAAGTTATAGAGAATTTAATTAGCAACAAAAAACGTTAACAAATTTTTTTTATCAGATAAATAGTTTAAGAGATATATCGTAAAAACCGTTTCAACCCCTATTTTCAATATGGCGGCCGTGGGACAAGGGTGGCGACCCCACAAACTTGATTTTAGCTTTACAGTTACCCCCCCTACACATCAAAAAAATAAAATTGCGTCCTCTAAGAAACGCAACCCCAAATGTAACTTTTCAATGGACTACAGTATGAAATTACAAAGAAAGCTAGCCGTCCGCCTAATGGGAAGCGGTTACCATAGCCTACAGGCGTTATGCGCGCACTGCGACTTATGTATTTTTCTTCTGATGCATACCAAGGGTATCGATCGAATTACAACAATACCCACACACACACACACAGTTTTAAATTCAAATTATTCAATTAAGCTGTTGAAATATTCAAGTGTATCTTTTTTAAGCCTGTTTATTATTTAGGTGAATTGCATACTTTTTTAAATCTAGAAGCGGTACAATTTTATCAAATTTTGGGATACTCAACTGTCAGCGGTGGCTTTAAAGTCTACTTTCGTTTGTATTTCAAATAGTTTTGTGACATAGAGTATGCCACTGTATGCCAGACGTACGTTACATAATGTTGTAAGTATCATATTATTATATTGTACAGAGTAAACAACTATATATATCTGAATGTCATTAATAAAACATTTGAATGTATGTGGGATTTATTTCTAACCTCAAAACTGCAATTCTTCTATCGACAGGGAAGTTCCGACTTAGTTTTTCAGACGATACGAGCTCTCATTGCGGTGCCCCAAAAATGTTTTATCGCTTCTTTTGTGATGAAGCCTGAAGATAACATATTTTTAAGATTCGGTCGGAATAAAAAAGGATAAGGCTGAACGCTCTAGAGCGTCTGTTTATTCTTCGTTATGAACATTATTCTTGAAATGTGTATAGCATACCTTTAATTGAACTTGAAAGCAGTATGAAGATGAGTAAACAAATACACACCTTAACAATTCAATTGATAATTTTATCTGTAATATTGTTTCTGTTGAGGCATAAATATATTTTAAAATCCATTTGCCTTAAAAATGCGAAAAATACACAATTTACACAACAACCCATAACAAACAAATAATTATATTCATCACGTAATGTTTAACAAAGAAATTGCTTAGATTTTTGCTCGGCGGAGGCGACATAACATCTTTACATCTGTAGATAATAATATATCCTCACGCCTTCCCACAAGGGTCCCCGAAGGGGTAGACAGAGGTGTGTAGGTAATACCCACACACCCACTTTCCGCCAGAGGTATATTAGGTGCCAACGTGACAGATGTCT
>JACCPG010004636.1:0-23700 GCA_016069955.1 Drepana arcuata | reverse complement strand
GAGCTTGTATGAAGAAACTGATGAATGTGGATGAATAGAAGAATTCGGAAGAACTGACGCTCCAGTTTGTCTGAACCTCATGAAAAGCTCAGTACTCAAAGTATTCAAAGAAAACTAACGCCTTGCCACAAGGGTACACGAAGGGGTAGGCAGAGGTTTTTAGTATGTGATTTTCACCGGAGATATTGATATTTTAGTTATCAACATGACATTTCTCGATCACCATTATACATCTTTGAATTTCTTGTCCAATGTATGCAGGTTTCCTCTAGACATTTACCTTTACCGTAAAGCTCGTGGTGTGACTTATCACTGTACTTAAGCTCGTAAAAACTTATTGGTACAGTCGGGATTAGAACGTGCAATCATAGAGTTGCAGGAGACTGCTCGCAGCACTGGCCACCACGGGTCTAACATTTATATTCGCATCACGGGTATCCGACAGAATACCAGCGTCGTGAACCCTCTGCCCACGACACGAAGCCGAAGCCAATTTCAATGACAAAGCGCAGATCATTGCAATAACACTATGTAACGCCCTGTAAGTCAGTTTCGTACTTTTTTAGCAGTTTTATTCAAAAAATCTCTAAAGCATCTTGAAGGATTTGCTCGATTGTAGATTAGTTCTGTTACTATCTCCAAATATTCCTATCTAAATGCCTTCTCGAAGCGATACTTAATAGGAATTACTGTAGTTTGTTCACTAAGATATGTTATTTGAATATTAAGACCACCTTTCGTTCTTCGAACCTTAATATTTGTGCTAGTTATAAGAATCTGTATTTGATCTGTATTTCTCAATTTACGTGAATTGTATTCTTTTGAGAGATAAATGTCTTAAACCATAAACCGTTAAAACTAAGCATTAACTGTATTTACTGCTTTGCTTGAAATACATTGTCTATCTATCTATATGTTTTTCACATTTCACAATCTGCTGTTCATAAAAGGCTTCAGGTACTTGTGGAAGCTCTGGTTGACGGGCTCCTGGTTGAGAGGACTCTTGAGCGCCTCCTCCATCAGCCGCTCGTACACGCGGCCGTCGTACGAGCCCAAGGTCGAACTTAACAACTAAAAGAAAAACTAAATATTATATTCAAGGGTCTGAATAGGTGTTACAGCACCCGCCTTTCGATGGAAATATACTTAAGTGCCATCTTACAAGCTCTTTATGTCTTTGAAGCCCTTTTCAAATAAGTTTTCGTCATGTTTTTTTAAACCCCACGGGTGGCAAACAAGATGCGGTCCACCTGATGGTAAGAGGCTACCGCCGCCTATGGACGCTTGCAACACCAGGTGTATCGTTCGCGCGCTGCCGACCCTGGAGGAATCTTTTCACACGCTTCTTGAAGAACTTCATGCTGCACTCTCCAGGGATACCTTAACCTTCTTCGCCATAAAACTCGCGGTGAGATAAATTCCAGTGCTCAAGTCAAAAAGAGTTGAATATGGGTATAGAATGCTGGAGATTGAACTAACCTAGCCTATTTAAGTTAGTGGACCATAAAGATTAATACTTATAACCACTTATAATAAAATCAGGGCGAATTTAATGAGGTCAGGTTAAAAAAATCCCTGTGAAAAATTCTTGCAGGTTGGCAACATGCGAGTGATACACCTGGTGTTGCAAGCGTCAAAGGCGGGCTATTTTCTACCTTGGTGGTAGTTTAGGGTGTTCTTACATATATGACGGGATAAGCAACGACCGCTCACCTCATCCTCAATCTTAAACGCATCGACAAGCCCGACTGCATTAGGTCGAATATCGGTCAGCAATTCTTCGTACCAGGATTGCAAGAATCTCACGTCGTTTTCAGATATCCCTGTGAACTGGAATGAAGTTACCATGAATTAATTTTACGGCCAAGTGCGAGTCCTCCCGGAGCTCCTTAAAATGATACCTAAGCAGAGGTGACACACCACGGTGTTAGTAAACATTGAGAGAAAACCTGCATACGTTTGCGAAGAAATTCAAAAACGTTTTTATAGTCCTGCTTGAGAAGCGGCGATGGACTCGCCATCTGGTACATTATCATCTAAATATATCTTTGGCGAAAATAGGGTGTTACATTACACCTCTGCCAGCTTCTTCGGGCACCATTATTGAAAGCCGTGAAGATAAGTTAAATTTTGCAAGCAATAACTATGTCATTCGACTCACTCTTAACAAGTCACTAGCTTTCTCCAGAGCCCAATAGATGGCGTAAAGCTCGACGAGTTGGTTCAAAACTTTCTGTACGGGCGGCGATGCAGCCGCAGCTATCCGGGCCACTTCCTCGTAGAAAGTTGACATGATAATCACGCGGCAGTGCAACTGGAATATAAATAACATCTTGTGCACCCGTTGCTGCCTACCCACTTTCATGCAATACCTTAATATATACACGATAAGCAATTGTACAATTGATAATAATACTAACTTCGGTCGCACCGCGGCTTTAGGCTTTTTCTGGGGCAAAACATATATTATGTCCTATTCCAGACCATAATCTATTTCTGAGCCAAATTTCATCCAATTCTGTTTAGTAGTTTTCGCTTCAAAGCCGAACAAACATATAATACAAACTTATATAATAATAGACACCTTGGGACAATTCCACACAAATTTACCTAAACCCAAACTGAGTAAAGCGAAGCAAAGCAAATTATTAAGTGTGATGATAACTAGACAACGATATATTTACCTACATAAATATAAATAGCTATAATGTTATAGTGCACCTACTGTATCATTTATTATGTGAATGAATGAATACTTCACACAAATATCTGCCCTCAGCGGGAATCGAACCCGCTACCTCAAGTTCCGCAGTCAGGACCACTAGACCAGACGCCAGTCTCGGATCCGAATAATAGTCGGATGACACGCCACTGACCTCCGCCGCAGTGACAAGCTGTACTGAAGTCATGTTCCATGCGTCTTCGATAGACATCCCTGAGTGTACTCTCTTCTCCATGCTGCTCACAGCTGATGATATTTTCCTGCAAAAGGGTCGGTACATCAAACGTTTGGACTGTAAATGCCATGTTGGAAGTCCTCTAATATTATAAAATTGACTAGTTTGAGCTAATCTCAGGAACATCTAATCCGATTGCATTAATAAGCCAGTTCTTTGAGGAAAGCTGTAGGCAGACTACCCAAGAGAGCGGAGCAGTTATTCTCTTACAGACATTATAACTACTCTTAAATGTGTTTTTAAGAATATTTGAAGAGATTCGCAAATCAACTGGCGTGAATGAGGGCGTGATTGTAAAGATGAAGAAAGGCATGTTACGTTGGTTTGGACACATAGAAAGGATGAGTGAAGAAAGATTGACGAAACAGATATACAAAGCAAAAGTGTGTGCAAGAAGAGGCAGAGGAAGGCCACGTTCAACTACCTGGATCAAATAGATCGGACTCTGAAGGACGGGAACGTTAAGAGTACTCGAAACCGACGAGCATGTATGAAGAGACTGATGAATGTGACGAAGCGAAAGAGGTATGTAAGTCTAGAGAGAACTGGCGCTCTATACTCTCTGCCTACCCCGTTAGGGACTTGGCGTGATGATATGTATGTATGTAAGAATATTTGTTCAGTTTCTTCGAGTTGAAACTAAACGCAGGAGTTGGATGAAATTTGGAATGGAGATTTAGAGATAGAGATATTTGGTCCATTAACAATATTTTCACGACTTTCCACAAGGATCCCTGAAAGAGGTGTAGGTAGTATTTACACCCACTTTCCGCCAGAGTTATATTTTAGTTGCAAACGTAACAGATGGCGAGTCCTTCGTAATTACTCAAGCATGACTATACATACGCCTTTGAATTTCTTCTCAAACGTAAGCAGGTTTCCTCTCGATGCTTTACTTCACCGTAAAGCTCGTGGTGTGACTAATCACTGTACTTAAGTTCACAAAATTCAAAGTTTCAGTCGGTATTCGAACTTGCAATCTTTGTGTTGCAACTACTCGAACTACTCGGCCACCACGGCTTTTTTTTTTTAATATATATGTACTTATATGGATTTAACTGCTAGGATAATGGCAACATATCTCCCACCTCGTGGCGATCATTTGGAATCCTTCTATGATTCCTTCCACAGTATTGTGCCATTTCCTCCCAGAGCGTTCACTCCTAGCCGCCTTCAGGTAAGCCACAGTCGGCGTCAGTTCCTCGGAGTCTAATTGACGCCAGGTCTTGACTAAAAACCTGAAAGGATGTTAACGGATGTAATTAGGAAATTAATAAGAGTTAATTTATTTTTACTTATTTTTTCTTATATCGATAAACAAAAAATCTGAATGAATGAGAGTAGTAACAATACTAGCTTCTGGCAGTGATTTCTCCTACGTGTAACAATTTGTTACACACGTAGCTAATTCGTTTATGTTCACACCTACCCACAAGGGTCCCGGAAGGGGGAGTCAAGGGTGTGTTGGAAACACCCGCACAACCACTTTCCGCCAGATTTATATTTTAGGTGCCAACATGAAAAATGGTGAATCAGTCGCATTTCTCAAGAACATACGCCTTTGAATTTCTTCTCTAACGTATGCAGGTTTCCTGACGTTGTTTTCCTTCACCGTAAAGCTCGTGGTGTGATTAATCCCTGTACTTAAGTTCAGAAACTCATTAGAATAGTCGGGATTAGAGCTTGCAATCTTCACCACGGCTATTATTCCAAGGTATTTATTTATCGCTCACCTAGCTGTCTGCAAGAGCAGAACGGTATTGTCACCCTCGTAGGTGCACGCAGCAGTCACCATGCCATACGTCTGTGGTAGGTTTGACGATAGCATATACCCGTGGCCACCGCACGCGAGGCGACACCTCTCCACCAAAGTTGCTGAGTCCGACGTGCTTACAGCTTTCAGGCAGCAAGCCAGGGCATGGAGCTGTATAAATCGTTGATAAATATGCAGCTTAACAGAATTGGAAGGAATTTGGCACAGATATAGATTATTAGCTGCATATGTTAGCATGTTAGGATGTGTTGTTACAGAAATCTGTACCTAGAAGTCTTCCAATAAAATCTATTTTAGCGTGAGTGAAACCGCCCTGGCTGGAGGCCTAGGTCCTGGCCGGTTTAGTAGCAAAAGTTCCCGGAACTCACGCTACGAGAGACAATACAAAAAAAAAAAAAAGAGTGGAACCGCGAGGCTCCTTTGCTTACATTATTATAATAAAACTAGCCCTAGCCCGCGGCTTCGCCCGCGTGGAGTTTGAAAAAGTAGCTTAGTATTTGTCGACTATAATCGGTTCAGCTGCTATGCCGTGAAAGAGCAACATGCTTTATAATATTAGAGCTTAGAATTTTTCGGGATTCAAATGTAGCCTATGTTCTAATCCTAGGTATATCCTATAAGCCATCACACCATTTCAACTTTCAGGTAAGTCGTGTAATAGAGGTAACATAGACTAGACTGGTGACATCTGTCACCTGACAGGTCGATGTAAGCGCGCCCCCGCCCGGCTTGAGAGAGAGTTCATAAGAAGGCTGAACTAGTTAGAATAAATATTAAAATAACTATCAAGTGTATACTAATAAAATATTATTAAGACAATATAAAACGAGATATTATTTATTAAAATACAACAACAATACAAGTCGATTCAACCGTTTTGCCGTGAATGAGCAGCAAACGTGCAAACTTACAAACTGACAAACTTTCGGCTTAATAATATTAATAAGATTACATTCGAAGTTGTCAATTTTCGTTGTAGGTATATATATAACGAAAATTAGACGACGTCTGGTCTAGTGGTTAGAACTCCTGACTGCGAAACTAGAGGTCGCGGGTTCGAATCCGGCTGAGGGCAGATATTTGTGTGATGAACACGAATATTTGTACCTTAGTCTTGGATGTCCTATGTATTTAAGTATATATCTATCTATATAAGTAAATATATCGTTGTCTAGTTACCATAACACAAGCTTTGCTTAATTTGGGACTAGGTTAATTTGTGTGGAATTGTCCCAGGTATTTATTTATTTATTTATAAAACATGTAGATTCTTACAACTTATTTATTTTTCTGAATAGTTTCCGATACAATACGTGTATATGTACCTCAGTGAGCCTCTCCATATTACCACCATGAAGCTGTTCGTTGACTACATTGTACGTCTCCCACAGCTTGTTGCCGGCCACCTTGAGGGCGTGACATGTAGCTATACCTATGAATATCTTGTGTTGCTGCGTCGTGAAGTCTAAAATCTGGCATTCAGGCTCACTGCACAATTAAAACAAATTATTTGTGAATGCTACTGTATTATGTTCTCCAAATAGATCGTAAAGGAAAATATGCACGGTTATACTTTCTCACACGCACACATGCACAGATAACACACATGCACGGATACACACATGCACGGATACACACATGCACGGATACACTCATTGACGGTTGCACATACCCCACGCACAAGGTCACATGCACCCACGCAAACAAACATAGACGCATTCACTTACTCACACACACATAACTAAATAAAGATAAAAAGTAAATAAAATTAAGTATTAAAAAGTCAAACTTTATTTAGAAAACGAGCACAAAATGCATACCATCTTTTTTTTCCACTTTAATCTACTGACTGACATTGCGAAAATAAGTAGAGACTGATGAATGTGGACGAAGCGAAAGAGTTATATAAGTCTAGAGGGAACTGGCGCTCTATTCTCTCTCTGCCTACTTAAAGACTCGGCGTGATGATATGCAACAATAATTTACATGTGTATAGATAGTGCCATCCACGAAGGCGCGCCCCACTATTCTCCCCTATAGGGAATAGTGCAAGTGTGCAATGCAACCTTCCACTAATGTTTGAGTATTATCGGTATACACTGATCACCTATGAGTGCACACACACACACTACAATTAATAGACTCGCTTCATAACGCAACCCGCGACCCCCTCGCTAGAAAATGGTGGGGCGTGTCTTCGTAAATGGCACTATATGCTTCATAATGTTTTGTCCTGTTTTCAGATTTCTTAAGCTTGTTTACACGCACCCTTGCTTCAGTAGCGACTGCCTCCTGACAGCGGAGTACCGTGTAGCCGTGGTGACAGCTTTAGAGAGATAGCTGACCATGTCCAATACAATCACCACCCTTACGAACACCATGGCTCCATAGATCAACTTGCTGTTCCTTGATTTCACGTATGTTCCGTCCTGAAAGCATTGCACATTATATTACACGGCTATTGTTATATATATATTGTGTTACAATTGTTGATTGAGAAGCCTTGGTGGCCGAGTGGTTCGAGCAGTTGCCTGCGACGCAAAGGTCGCAAGTTCGAATCCCGACTGTACCAATGAGTTTTTTCTGAACTTAAGTAGAGTGATTAGTCACACCACGAGCTTTACGGTGAAGGAAAACATCGAGAGGAAACCTGCATACGTCTGAGAAGAAATTCAAAGGCATGTATAGTCGTGCTTGAGTAACGGCGATGGACTCGCCATCTGTCACGTTGGCACCTAATATACCTCTGGCGGAAAGTGGGTGTATGGGTATTACCTATACACCTCTGCCTACCCCTTCGGGGACCCTTGTGGGAAGGCGTGAGGATATATTATATAATTGTTGATTGTATTTATTATCTTGTGAGTTGTGATATATATTATTGCCTTTGTGTTATCCTTACTAATATTATAAATGTGAATGTAAGTTTGTTTGTTACGCTTTCACGTAAAAACAACATAACCGATTATCATAAAAGTTTGTACACATATTCCTGGAGGTATAAGAAGTAACATAGGATACTTTTTATTGAAAAAAAAAAACATTTTTACGACTGAAAAAAAGCCGGTTTACTGATATTTTTTTATAATATTAGAGCTTTGAATCTTTCGGGATTCAAATGTAGCCTATGTCTTAATTCTGGGTATAAGCCATACCCAGAATTAAGACATAGGCTACATTTGAATCCCGAAAGATTCAAAGCTCTAATATTATAAAGGCAAAAATATGTATGTTGCTCTTTCCACGCGGGCGAAGCCGCGGACATAAGCTAGTAGTATATAAGTTTACTTGTAAAGTGGCTTCAGTACCGATTTAGATGATAACCTGTAATGGTAACTGTAAAAAGATAATAAATAAATAAATTATATCTCTTAATTAGGGAGTGAACCTATTAGTCAGCAATGCAGAGCAACTATCCCGGATGTCTCAAGGCAGGGAGAAGTTTTCCAAGCTAACGGCCAACCTCCAGTAATGGAGTGGCACTTTCCGAAGAAGAAATTAATCACTGTGATGGTGTAAGGCAGACTCAATAAACGATGTCTAGTTCCCATACTACAAGTTTAAAACTGGGTCAATTAGTGTAGAATTGTTATAAATTATTGTCATATCATATCATCACGCCACGGCCCACAAGGGTCCGAAGGGGTAGGAAGAGGTGTATAAGTAGACAGACACCCACTTTCCACCAGAGATATATTTTAGCTGCCAGCGCATCTGATGGAGAGTCCGTCGCCTTTGAATTTCTTCTCAGACGTATGCAGGTTACCTCTCGATGTTTTCCTTCACCGTAAAGCTCGTGGTGTGACTAATCACTGTACTTAATTGGTACAATCAATGAAATACTTGCGTTCCAAGTGTCAAGTTTCAAGAAATTCAGCATCAGTATTTGCTATTGATAATCTCCAATAGGGTTGCTCAAAGCGTATATCTATTTGTAAACTCAGATTATGTAGTACATAATAGCTACATTTTACATGTACATTTAATATATGTATTGAGAAGTTCGATACAACATATGCATTTGGGTAGTTTATACAAATCAACCCGATGATGTTAATGTACTTTTGAACTCTGACTTGTATTTATATGCAAATAACGAATTACACTCAAAATAATACATATAGTAAATTGAATTTGGTGTACATTGGAACGATCGGTTCTAGCAAAAAACCAACAGCAGCGAAACTATTGACTTAAAGACAATAGAGAGTAAAAACAAGTGAATGGTGCGCTATCCAAAAATGCGGATTAGCGGATGCCTACGTCATAGCATCTACCTGCATGCTAAGTCTCAGCCCGGTCGGTTTAAAATTGACAAAGTTTCCTACAAACTTTCATCCCCTATTTTATCCCCTTGGGGGTAGAATTAATCAAAATCCTTTCTTAGCGGATGCCTACGTCATAACATCTACCTGCATGCCCAAATTTCAAATTTCAGCCCGATCCGTCCAGTGTTTTGGGCTGTGCGTTGAGTCAGTTACCTTTGAGTTGTATAGATTAAGATAGAAGAGAATGCGATATCCCCGGATAATTCTCTTTTGTACATGCATAACTTATGTACGTATGTATAAAAACCTGCAAAGTTATGATTGCTTTTCATTCAATCTATCCACGGCGTAAAGCAGACCAGGAATAATTTTTTTTTTTTTTTATTTATATCTTTATTTCAGGCAACGAGGCCCATAGACATACAATAATACTATATAAAATTTAAATATAATGACGTATTCTTTTCAACAAAATACATTTAAAAAATACATACCTCTAGGACTTGCGCATGTTTCATGAGCATATGACTCCTTGGTATCCTAACGTGTTCGAAACCCAGGAACCCGTTGTTGACAGAGTTCAAGCCGAGCTTGGCCCCGATGTCGCCCACTTTGATCCCTGGAAGCGGATTGTGGGTCTTCTCGTCCCTCACTTGGACTATGAACGAGTGGATGCCGTAACAATGTCCCTTGATGTACAGTTGTGCGACAACTATACAGTAGTTGGCAGTTTGACCCACTGGAATTTTACATTCATATAAATCGGAAGGCTTAAAACAACTTGGAATCAAACTATTCTATTCTGCTTCACGTGTATTTGCAAAGCAGTTCGATGTATATTTCTCAAGTATGTACTGCAAGTGCAAACAGAACATTAATGAATTAATATTGCAATAGCACATTGAATTTGTTCCATTTTGTTGCATTGTTATTTGAAGGCCGTCTGGTCTAATGGTCAGAGCTCCTGACTGCAACTTGAGGTTTCGGGTTCGAGTCTCGCTGAGGGCAGATATTTGTGATGAACACGAGTATTTGTACCTAAGTCTTGGATGTCCTATGAATTTATGTATATACACATATCTAACTATATAAGTAAATTTATCATTGCCTAGTTACCATAGTAGGTACAAGCTTTGCTTAATTTGGGGCTATGTCAATTTGTGTAGAATTGTCCCAAGGTTAAGTACCTTTACGGTGGTGCAATATACATAATATAAACGATTTTTGATCATTTAAACAGGGAATGATTATGAAGACAGTGTTAAACTTAATAAAAAATCTAGGTAATGTATCTAGAAGGATCAATTGTCCTAGAATTGTACTTACATCCCCCTGGCCACCATTTATAGGACGTGAGCGTGGGACTGTGCAACACAAACTCTTGAGTGCTGGCATCGTAGGTCGCTGTCGTTTCCAAACCTCTGATGAACGTGCCGTGACCTAACTCTGTCTGAAGTAAAACATGATTCAACACGTCCATGACCACTCTGGCTGGTAACATCATCATCGACATTTAATATTTATGGCTCTTTATCCGTTACTGTTATATTTAAATACATACATATATACATACATAGGCAGAGAGTATAGAGCGCCAGTTCTCTCTAGACTTACATACCTCTTTCGCTTCGTCCACTTTCATCAGTCTCTTCATACATGCTCGTCGGTTTCGAGTACTCTTTACGTAATTTAAATACAGCTACACATAAATAATGGGCAATGACTTGAGAAATATTTAAGTGCCAACTGCGAACGAGACATATGGAGAGTCCATCGACTTTCTCAAGCACGCAAAGTGGTTCGAGTAATTGCCTGCAACGCAATACTACCAAGTTCGAATCCCGACTGTTCCTACCAATGTTTTTTTCTGAGCTTAATTGTGTGACTATACTATATATGTATATAAATATATATTCATGTTTCCCACAAGAGTTCCCGAAGGGGTAGGCAGATAAATTTAGTACCCGCACACCCAATTTTAGGCAGAGATATATTTTAGGTGTAAACGTGACAGACGGTGAGTCCATCTGTCGTTTCTGAAGCAAGAATTGCATGAATATGCATTCTATAATTATGTTCAATATATTTAGGTAAGATTTACGTGAACTATGTGCATATGCCACTCAAATATTTTGACGTTTCTCCTTCATTTTCAGCAGTGCCTGGGTATATTTTTTCTGTCGATACTTGGGTATGAGGAGATTCATGAATTGGTAAATATTAATTAATCGCGTCATTGTATAACCTTGACTGTCGTATTTAACATTAACATCTAAGGTTTCAAAAATATATATTTAAGACGAAGAATGCAACTGTACTGGCCACTTTGGTGAGTTCCCGAAGGGGTAGGCAGAGGTGTATAGGTAGTACCCACACACCCACTTTCCGCCAGAGATATGTTTTAGGTGCTAACGTGACAGATGGCGAGTCCATCTCCTTTACTCAAGAACGCCTATACGTAGGTCTTTGAATTTCTTCTCAAGTATCTAGGTTTCCTCTCGATGTTTTCCTTCACCGTCAAGCTCGTAGTATGACTAATCACTGTACCAAAGTTCCGAAAACCTCATTGGTACCTATAGTCAGTATTCGAACTTGCGATCTTTGTGTCGCAAGCAACTACTCGACCACCACGGCTCTTTTCAGTAATAATACAAATATCAAACTGCATACATACATGGTCATACCTGCGCATAGCTGCCGATGATAGCACATTTCCAAGCCCTGGGATACCAGAGGGCGCGCTGCTCCTCACTGGCCTGGCTCAGGAACACTGGCATGAACATCATGTAGTGCACGCCGAATGGCGACCCGTCCAGTGATGACGCCAGACCCAGGATGCCGTGTAGGAAGTCTCTACAGTAACATTGATACCGGATTATAACGGACTATACCGGATGATACTGGACTATACCGGATAATACCGGACTATACCGGATAATATCAGTGCAATGTAAAAAGAAAAAGTTTATTTGTATTGCCGTTAACAGTTAGTCCACGTGTTTGGTTGGATCTAGATTCGTCTTTGGTTACATATATTCAGTTAAAAAATCGAATTATGTAATTTTTTGTTCGCTTTATTGTCGGTCATTATTTTTATTCTGATCTCAATACCGAGCTTGCGTATATATCTTATTATCAGGTAGGCCGTAATAGGCAACCTTAGAATTATAAAAAAGCATAAGATAACCCAACCTGTATTCATCAAGATCATTTTGCATTCCTTGTACAGTTCTTAACATCGTAAACACAATAGTGGCCTTTCTTATAGCTTCTTCGTATTTTTCCTTATGACTTAGATATTCATTGGTACCGCAGAATACATCCTCCTTTTTCCATAGCAATAAATTTTCTGAAAGCAACATTGTAACACTTGACTAGACGGAACATCGGAACGTGCGCCGGGGCAGTATGGTGGCTTATAGGAGTGAAACGAACGCTGGACCTCCAACCCAAGATGTATATACTCAAGATGATATCGTGGCGGTGCCTGGTAGACAATGTTTGCGATTGAACCTGGGCCCCCAGTCTAATACCCCTCCCTTCCGGTCCACGGCAGGGTGTTGACTTAACATAATGTGTGTATTAGATACAAGTGGAAACTGTTTTGGAATTCTGCGTATGATACCTTTAAATTGCTTCTAGCATTGTAATAATTGCTGTAGGTTGCCCAATAAAAGAAAAATAAATGGGACTTGGGACAATTCTACACAAATTGACGTACCCCCAAATGTGCGTTATGGCGACGATATATTTTCTTATATATATAGATAGATACATACATAAATACATAGGATATCTAAGACTAAGGTGCAAATATCGTGTTCATCACAAAAATATCTGCTCTCAGCGGGAATCGAACCCGCAACCTCAAGTTTCGCAGTCAGGAGGTTTAACCACAAGACCAGACTGCCGTCTAAGATAGATAAAGGAAGAAAATAAACTAGAACTAAGAAATATTGTTCAAAGGCACAGAACCCGTAGTAAGACAGTTTAGCTCAAGTACAAAAGTCCTTCTACCACCAGAGGGTGGGATCAGTCGGGCCGCATGCTGTTTATCACCTTAGGGGTATAAAAAAGACTGCATGTTTCGGTGTTCGTCTAAAATGCAACAAGTAGGTAAGGTTTTGTAAAAAAAAATAGCGTTTAGTTTGGTTTAGTTACCTAATTTCAACTTCTATAGGCGTTACAAGTCAACGACTATCAACGAAGGTGTAGCATAAAATATTATAATCAAACAGGTATCATTTAGTTTCTTTTGCTAAAAAAAAAATAATAAATATAATAAATAATATTCATATTTTGTAACGTTGCACTATTCTCACGACATTAAGTTTCGAGTTTGGTTTTGAATTTTCTGCGACTACATCGAGAGATAACCAAACATATAAATTTTATCGTAGTTTCTTGAACTCCTCCAATGATGAACACCAGGCTTAAATGTTACATGCTTACCGATTTGTTTCCTTTTCGCGTGTTTCTCTGGCCCTCCGTCGATAATATTAGCTAATTCTTGAATACTAAACGCACATTCATTTCGTTCCCTTTGTAAATCAACATTAACTTTGCCATTCGGTTCCATGTTTAACAAAACTGTAGTGATCTTCGTATTACAGAATTCGCATGTAAGTATATTACTTAATATTGTACCCAAACGAAATGTATGGTACGCTAACGAAACAGGTTAGTCCGAATTTATAACTCGCGATAATGTATAGACGTATATATGCCTATATGCACTATCTCTGGACCCGTTGACCGTTTGAGTAATAGTGTTATGCCAGTGACCGCACCGATTAAAAGACTAGACTCCCCCCTCTCCCCCCCCCCTTCCACTTACCAGACCTCGAACGTAATCAACACGAACTCTAACATATCCGTGTAGGTGAATATGCCTTATTATGTTTATATACTTACATATAGGTAAGTAAGGCCTAGGTAAATGCCAAATGTGTGTTTGTGTAACTTAGTGTTTGTATTTAGAAGATGTTTTAGTTAATCAATCTATACTAATATAATAAAGAGGAAAGATTTGTACCTATTTGTGTGTGTGTTTGTAATGAATAAGCTCAAAAATTACTGTGTAGGTTATACCCACAAACCCACTCTCCGCCAGAGATATATTTTAGGTGCCAACGTAACAGATGGCGAGTCCGTACTCCGTCGCCGTACTCAAGCAAGACTTTACATAGGTATGCCTTTGAATTACTTCTCAAACGTATGTAGGTTTCCTCTCGATGTTTTCCTTCACACCCACTTACACCCACTTTACGCCAGAGGTATATTAGGTGCTAACGTGACAGATGGCGAGTCCATCGCCGTTACTCAAGCACGATTATACATACGCCTTTGAATTTCTTCTCAGACGTATGCAGGTTTCCTCTCGATGATTTCCTTCACCGTAAAGCTCGTGGTGTGACAAATCACTATACTTAAGTTCAGAAAAACTTTCGGAATTTCTTCACAAACGCTTGCTGGTTTGCTCACAATATTTTTCTTCACCGTAATGTAGTACAGCTGTGTAAAAAAAAACCTCCAATCGCAAGCAAGTTGTACGTAAAGGTTGTTTAACCTTAATCTTACTTCAATGATATAAGAACATGGACATGTCGTTGAACTTAATATGTTGTTGAGAGTAGTTCTGAGTTGTTACAACACTACTGCAGGTATTTCCCAACGACTTTACTGTTTTTGTACTTCAGTTCTTCTATTTGCTCTGGCTGCGCCTGCGCATTCAAGTATATACTTGGCCAATTATTGCTCTGAGAAATTATGCCACGGTCATAATATGTCAATGATTGCCATTAGCCGACCGATTTATATATAATCTATGAAAAGGAGGCGAGCAAGCAAGTTAGATACATACACTAGGTACTTTAAAATCGACCATTTATATTTATATCCGCGTACGCTTTAGGATCAAGACAAAATATGTAATGGTGGCCTTAGCCATAATATTTTTCGTTCTCTGTAATGACAATACAACAACGATTTGAACTAGTACGTACTTATGTAATAATTACTAATGAGGGACTAGACCTACAGTCATATAGCGCCATCTATATTTTCAATAAAAGACTGAATAAAATAATGATGTACAGGAACACTTCTGCTACAAAGCTATAACTTACGAAATCAAATAAATCTGTAGTTTTAGTAGTAGTAGGGTTTTACCAGTTATGTATTAAGCCTATGTTTAAATCATCACAAATGTATTTTTTACGGATTCTTCAAGTCAACAGATTAAATGCAGCCTGAGGATTGTTGGACATTTCATAGAAGTCATAGCAAATGTCATATCATCTTTTTAATCTGTGTCCGAATAACAAATCAATAGACTAGAGGTCAAGGATCGACTGAGCTTTGTGTTCAGCCTGCTTGCTGAGTATTGGTCTTTGTGAAAAATAGGATCGAATCCGTAGCCTTATTGGGACTGAGCTAAAAGTGCCTAGAGCTTAGAGCTCAAAATTGGACCAGATCACAATAAAAAGTACGCAGGTACACTTCTCGCTGCTTTAAATATAAATAATACGAGTCAATTTACCCAACGAATTGGTTTTTATTTTTATATATATGCTAGAGGTATTCACTTCTTGGCGGTGACGGCGGCCTCGTCTTCGCGGGCGAAGGTCTGCAGCAGCTCTTCCTTCTTGGCGGCGATACGCTCCTCGCGCCGCTTGCGGGCCTCCTTCACCTTGTTGCGCCGCGCCTCGGCCTGGTCGCTGCATACATACAACCACACACACAATTATATTAAAATCAACCCTAAATATAGCCCTTCTAATACATATAAACTCTTTCGGAAGAAATAAATTACCTACTAGCTTGTGATACAAGCATGCAAGCAATTTGCGAAATACATAAATTCCAATTCATAAATAAATATCAGATGATGAATGCAGAGGCAGCGAAAGAGGTATGCAAGTCTTGAGAGAACTGACACTCTATTCTCTCTGTCTACCCTGTGACGGACTCTGCGTGATGATATGTATGTATGAATAAATATCAGATTAGATCGATAACACGGAGAAAAAAAAATATTACTTATAAATGTCATATCTTTTTAAGTTTTATGTTAGGTACTGGAATAAAAGAGAATACCCGAATAAAGACAAATGAAAGAAACTCCCAACCTGAGCATCTTAGTCCTAGCCTTCTCAGCCTTCTTCCTGTGGATGTACTCCATGAGGACACGCTTGTTCTTGAACACATTACCCTTCGCCTTCATGTACAGGGCGTGGTACAGGTGCCGGTCAATCTTCTTTGCTGTTCTGTACTTCAGCAGCAATTTACGGAGGACCCTTTGTCTTTGTACCCATAGTTCCTGTAATGATTATACATCTTAATCATTCTGTATAGTGAGCTGATGCACTGGCTATGTGCAAAACAATCAGACTAAGATTTACTTACACAAAGTTTTATTTACAAGTTTGACTACATATCTTAGATAACAATTATCAATAGATTTTAAAAGAACAATTTAACATATTAAAATCAATACTGTACCATGAATAGAATGACAGAATAATATTGTAACTGGTACCAAAGTTGTCTCGTAGTTTGAACAAAGAATTCCTGAATCGCAAAATGTCTAATCCAGGGTTAGTGTATCTTATCCCATAACCAGTAGTAGCTGGTTAGTCCATTGTGGTATGTACAAAAAATTCAGAAAGCACAATTTAATTATACCTTTTGTGGCATACGGGCATTTGCTGTACCTCTTCTTTTACCAAAGCCGCAGTGACGTCCCTTTCTACGGGCCTCGGTGTTCTTGCGAACACGGGCGCGCGAATGTACCGCTACAGGCTTCTTGATAACCAGACCATCCTTGATCATCTTACGGATGTTCTGTCCTAGAGGCATGACAAAGTTATGTCAGAATCATATATCAATGATAAATATATCCTCACGCCTTCCCACAAGGGTCCCCGAAGGGGTAGGCAGAGGTGTATGGGTAATACCCACACACCCACTTTCCGCCAGAGGTATATTAGGTGCTAACGTGACAGATGGCGAGTCCATCCATCTATGATATGTATAGATTATTGAGCATTACATGATTAATGGTGGTTTATTACTTATACTATCACTTCACTGATGTTTGTAATGTGAATTTTTTTCTAAAACCTTGGTTGATATCAATCATGAAAAAAAATTCTAATTAAATGTTTATCATCTACTCAAAAGTCAACAGACTAACCTGACTAAAAACTTGCTCCATAAATAAGCACGAGAAAAGTAGTACATTTTTTTATCCTGCTAGCATATATGAAGCGACTGATGTATGTAAATGAAGCGAAAGATTAAGAAACTAGCGCACTACTCTCTCTGCCTACCCGAGAAGGACTCGGAGTTGTGGTGTTAGGTTTTTATTATATTAAACGTTGAGTCGGAACACCCATCGTTAAAATACTTCTTGATTCATGCTTATATTTATTAATCGGTATATAGTTCGTCAAGCTTGGGTCGTGGACTAGAAAAAGTGCATCATGTATACTTACTGGAGTTAGTGTTAGCGATTTCATTGATCTCGTTTGGATCAAGCCACACTTTCTTTTTACCACATCGCATTACAGAGGCTGCTAGCCTCTTTTGTAATTTGAGGGAACTGAAAATAAAACAATATCATGATAGACCACATGGTATGAAGTCAGGCAGCAACTTTCGGACATTGTAACTACGCTACAGAACAATAGTTCAAGACTAAATATATGTCGAACGCAATGCCACTTCCTTTAACTACTAGTTTATAAGTAGTTTTTCACAATTTTCACTATAATTTATCAATTATTAAATAAAACTAACCTCATCTTGACACGGTGAGCTCCAACGCACACAAGAAAGAAATATGGCCGACTTTTTTAGTGCTGTCTAAAATGTTGTTATTTTAGTCGATTATTAGACGATGTCAGTAAAAAAACAATTTACCACTGTCTTTCTAAATTAATTTCTATGATATTTAATTTTTTTTACAATAAAGTTGACCACAACAATTGATAATTTTTTTATCTAGTCTTTATTTATCGTAACAATTGGCAAGTGCCAGTACTCTACCTTACTAGCACTTGCACACTGCACAAATAGCACTGGGCGCCAGTATTATTACTGTTAGTGTTTCTGGGTTGAGTAATTTAGAACTCCATAAGGTATGGCAGTGCTGGCAGATAAAGCCCCGTTTGACTTTTATGCTGCTAGCACAAATCCCATTTAGTTTTAGATCCATTTGTGTAAATCATGCCAAATAAAGTTAATATTATTGTTATTATTAAATCAAAGAAAAAGACGACATCTTTAACTTTAATTAAGTGTTGAGGAATATATGGCTGTACATGTAACATTCTATGATATTGAAAGTGCGTTTTTCTTTAAAGTAAAAAAACATTTACTGATATTAAACACGCAATAAAACAATTTTGTAACATACATACATACATGCATATCATCGCGCCAAGTCCCTTACGGGGAAGGCACAGTATAGAGCGCCAGTAACAAGTTATGATTATGACACACAGTCACAAAGATTTAAGCATTTCAATCTATTAAAAAAAACGGTCTCTCTTCTCATGCCTATGGTATTAATTTCACTATTATTTTTTTCTTAGATAGCTAGTATTAGGTTGACAACCAAAAAAATTTTATAATAAAATAACAAAGGGCATAAATAATATTTTTTATATAGCTTATTTCAAAATCAACAAGTGATTGTAGTTGGTGCCTTCCATTCAGTCACCGTGGCTTGTCCAAAGGGTCTGAAGAGGTATCTTCATAAAGTACCTTCAATCTCTGTTTGCGCATCACTGACAACAACATTTCTTGAGATTCTAGAGCCACTGAAAGTGGCAAAGTTCTTAACTGTTGAGCTATATTCTTTCCAAAAGTGTCAAATTCATCATTGAACTCATTCTTTAAAAACACCTCAGATGGAATCTCAGATGGCTGAGAGGTATTGGAAATTAAATTAATATAGGCTGGGCCATGGTATTTTTTATCCTTCCTATTGTCTAAAGGAATGTCTACCAATCCAGAGCTCTCATTCTCTACTTGAGGTGTAGCATCATCTTCAGGACTTGGATCTTCTTCCATTTCTAGGTCTGATGTTGTAGATTCCTGAGCAATATAAATAATTATTAAATACTGATACACCTAGAAATTGATTTTAGTGTACAAAGTATATTACATATAGTGCCATCCATGAAGACACGCCCCACCTATTTCTAGTTGAGGGGGTCGCAGGGACCTGAGTCTATAAATTGTAGTGTGCGTGTGCACTCATAGGTAATCATCATGTAGCGATAATACTTACAAATTTGTGCCAGGTTACAACTGTTTTTAATGAAATTATGCAAATATGCATGGGTTCTTGGATGGTTTATATTAACAATTGAACCAGACTGGTGGCAACATGATCATATTCGTTTATAATTTTCTCATTCAAAAGCTGGGTAAGACAGGCAGCAATATATAATATTTTTTTGTGAAATTGGTCAAAGCCATCTCTTTTATTACATTCCAACTGAATTATTCCATTGACAAGATGACAGCATAATAATAGCATTGATAAATTTATAAATAAAAATATATATTAAAAGAAATATTACATGAGCATCCCGCTGACTAGTTGTATCCTGCCGAAGTATTTGAAACATTCTCAATGCTATTTCGCTAAAGTCATCTGCATTACATATTATTGGTCCTGTGCCATCACTTTTCTGCTTCCATTTCACTTGTTTCCGTTTCAACTTTGCTTTCACATCACATAAATACTGGAAAATAACAACATTCAAAGTAAGTATGTAAATAGTAAAAAACTATTATGAATTTAACCAAGAGTTACACCAAACCGGAAATCATTGATGCTCAAGTCTCTCGGCATGCTAATATGTAAAAAGGTATATTGATGAGCTATTTTCCATTGCCTTTACATACAACATATTTTCAGATGCTAGATTGGCTTAGAAGATTGTGTTACCTTAGCCCAACTTCTACTGTCCCGCGATGGGCCAAGAGAGTTTAGTTGTGGTGTGATTTGAGTCCATTTTCTCTGCACTGCATCTTTGCACTGAGGAGTTTTCTTATATCCTCGTAGCACTTCTGGGTTCTCTTCAAAGAATGAACATAGAACATCTGTTTGTGCTGTAGTTACTCTTTCTGTAACATTGAGACCATAACAAATTATTTTTGTTTGTTTTATCACCTGTGTTAAGTTAGGTAAATAGTATTTATTTACCAGAGGAAGTTATTACCTTTTGGCATATTATTTTTTCTATTATTTATGTCAGGAATGCATTATAAATGTGTTTTGCTTAGGCTAAATATTGTTGTGATTTGTTGTGGTGTCTTGACACTTGACCATAGATTAAATTATTATATAGGGCAATAGATAGGCAAGTAGCGTTCACGACTAACGCCATCTAGTTGAGTTGCCCAAACTTCGTTGAAAACTTATGTAGGTATAGATAGTAAGTACTGTATAACAAGGAATTATTTTGGAATTTCATTGATTCAATTGTTCCAATTGTGTAGTATATAAAAAAATATCTTAACAATCATAGAACAGTAAAAACAAGTAAAGTTGATCGTCAGTCAGGTCAGTCATGTTTATTTGTGTGAGTTTGAGGACACCCTCGCCATAGTAATTTTATTTTATTGCTCTTCCACTTATTTGTCTGTTCCCTGATGTGTATTTTATTTTATTTTACCTGACAGATGTAGTTGAGGAATAGCCACTTTACAAAGTTTTTTTCCAGGGTATAAATATACATCTTGAAAGTGTCTTCGACATACTCGTCTATTCTTATGGACGTATTTGACATCCAATGTAGGCAAATCCCTCCAATATTTGAAATCCAAGCTGCAAATCTTTTTGCATCATTATCTGGACATGGAAATTTGTGCAAAGTATTTTCAACTGAAAGAGATACATATTTGCAGATTTACAGGAATACAACAGACTCCTTTTGACATGGCTCCAGTCCTCCAAAGTCCACTATAGCAATAACTGGGTTAACAGGCTGAACAAAAACTGTTGACCTGTTGCTAAATAGGCAACAAAAACACGAGGTAGAAGTAACAGGTATATAGTAAGTATGTATAGATAGTGCCATCCATGCTATTAATTGTAGTCTGCGTGAGGACTCATAGGTACCGATAATACTCAAACATTAGTGGAAGGTTGCACACTTACACTATAAACTATAGGGAAGAAGAGCGGGGCGCGTCTTATATTAGTGGATGGCACTATCATTATCTATCACGGTAACGCAGAGGAGTTGGGTTCAACTTAATGTTACAATGTTAGGTCCAGATATTTACGAAAACGGAAACACGGAACCAAAGATTACAATGTATACCGTAGCACGGAACGGATATAACTGTAACTTATGTTAAGAATTACGAATGCGACGCGAAATGTTCGAAAAAAAATGTGCAAAACTAATTCAAATTTCAAACAATTTGAAACTTGTGTCAAATTGAAATTGTCAATTGTGGCATTTCGTTCATTAAGTTGTGTACAATTGGTGTTAATATAAGAAAAATATCATAATATATTGTATTATTTTTTGATCTAAAATCTATTTTATACTTCGTAAATTTAATATTAAATTCAAGATTTCAGATACATACATTGTTTAAACAAAAATATTATATATTTTTTGGTAGATTAACTAGATGGCGCTTTGGTCTCAAAAATTACAAGGTAGATTACATAGCTAAAGATCAGTTTCGGTTGCCAGTTCTTTTCGTGCCGGTGCGGTGGGTCAATTCAATTATCATGACCTACATTGTATAAATTTTCATGCCACAGATAATAAGGAGTCTGACGTATCTAATTTCGGGACCAACGGAGGTATTACCCATATTCAAAATAGGTCGTCCAGCCACTTACTAAACCAGTCGCGAAAACCAATTTAGAACACGAGATATAGAATAATAAGTCTTTTTTTAAATTACTTATGTAAATATCAATCTATTCCATTCAAAGGTCGTCTGGAAGAGATTGCTGAGTGCGATAAGACCGCCTATTTTACTTTGTGTTTATGATGTACTATCTTGATTAAATATGATGTACAATAAAGCATATATAAATAAATAAAGTAAAAGTATTAATTATAGTGTAACAAAATATATATTTTATTTTTATTAAATAACAGACATGATATACATTAATCTCAATACAGTAAAATCTCTTATCAAAATCGTAATACTACTACAGCTTGTGCTGTGCAAATATAGTTTGAGCTGAAGTAAATTCCATAGTATTTAAGTATACATCAATTAGTTAAAGGAATCGATTATCGATTTCGGCCACTCGATTGCAGTATCTATATCGATCGATATTATATGATAAACCAAATTTCCATTTCAACAATATTTACATAGCTCCAACACCAAAAACAATAAAAAGATATATGTCGATTAATTATTGACAAAACCATTCGTCCATTATCAATTGAATCAATATCATAATATTTCTTAACCCGATAAAAAACATATAAAAAATCTCTAAATTGCCTCATTAAAACTTATGAGCTAGGAATGTACATATCACAGTTTCCCTTGCATGAGCGGCTTCAGGTACTTGTGGAAGCTCTGGTTGACGGGCTCCTTGTTGAGAGGACTCTTGAGCGCCTCCTCCATCAGCCGCTCGTACACGCGGCCGTCGTATGCGCCCAAAGCAGAGTGCAAAATCTAGGACAAAACAGTATTAATAGACTACGGTATCTGCCAGCCTTAGTGATTTAAAACATGATAACAATCTGATATAATATAATTATTTAAGTCAAATAAGTTTATGTGAGTATCGTGGGATTTTATCATGTCAGCAAAAATATATATCGGAAAATCACGAGATCAATTTTTTTTAAATCAATTGTCATCAACAATGATCTAAAAAACAGTCGCCTGAAAGACTAATATCCATGTCATAAAATTAATAATACTAATATATATGAGTTTCTGTACTTCTGTTGGTAGTACTGACCTCATCTTTGATATCAAACGCGTCGACCAGTCCCACGGCGTTTGGCCTCAGCTTGGTGAGGAGCTCCTCGTACCATTCTTGGAGATGTTCTAGGTCACGCTCCGATATCGATGTAAACTAGTCACATAAAATAGAACATGTGTAACTAACGCTTATCAATAATAATATCGATATGACTCAATAGCATTATTTCTAAATTTTGACACATACAAAGAAAATTATCTGACTGACCTACTATCATCCATGTCGAACTTATGACCTAATTGGGACGTCTGGATTACAGCAGTCCGTAGCCAAATAACACCTTAATTCGGTGTTGCATTCCTGCGCGATAAGTAATCTATAAATTAGCTCCTTGAATGGGGAGGTAGCTGTATTGTGGCAGCAAAGTGAGCCTATTATAGACAGTGCCATCCACGAAGATACGCCCCACCAATTTGTAGTCGAGGGGTCGCGGGAATTGTAGTGCACTCATAGGCAATCAGTGTGTACCGATAATGCGTTACGCGTTAACGCAAACGTTAGTGGAAGGTTGCACACTTACACTAATAAACTTTAAGTTAGAAGTGTGGGGCGCGTCTTCGTGGATGGCACTATCTATATGCTACTACCACAATATAACTCTCCAATCACAGTGTGGCAAGGCGCGAGAGAAACCTTCCTCGGCTGATGTGGGCCGTACTTTTGTTTGTCTACTACTAATACTATTGTAGTATGAAAAAA
>JACCPG010004634.1:0-51180 GCA_016069955.1 Drepana arcuata | reverse complement strand
GTTGGCACCTAATATACCTCTGGCGGAAAGTGGGTGTGTGGGTATTACCTATACACCTTTGCCCACCCCTTCGGGACCCTTATAGGAAGGCGTGAGGATATATATAAGTTATGAATATGAGTACTGTTTTCGAAAGCATCACAAAATCTAGTCGTCCTGGCATGTACATCCGCGGAGAATATTTCAAACACCATTCTCTATTTTAATTTTGAAACACATTGGAACTCCCGCAATTCCTGCGGTTAGATGTCTTTCACATGTTCTCCAATGGTCAGGCCAACGTCAGCTGCCGCGGTCTGTCAAATTGACAATCCACTTTTGCAAACTTAAGTTGACAGTTAACGCATGAACACTACAGCCAAATTGTGCCACTTATCTATTTCAGGATTTTCTTAAATCGATTCTATTGAAGAATGGGCTATTTATTGAATATTATTGCTAATATATTCATAAAATCATAAAGGCAGCATCTAACAGAAGGATTTCAGTTACGTACACAAACGGTCACTCGCTGAACGAATAGAAAACGACCAAGATCAATTTATTAAAAGTGCCTCGGCGTATAGGTACAGTCAGCAAGACCACTTCATAAATAAAATGACAAAACCATCACTCATTTCTGATATCGTACACACACTAAATGTACATGTTTATTTAAAATTTAGATAAGGAACGGTTTTTATTGCATGATGACCTAAATAACATGTAAGAATAAATATATTTGGAGACTAGCATCGGTCTGGTACTATTATAAATTTACGCATTATTTCTTTATATTTTTAATAAAATCGAGGATTCTTTGTCGCTCGGGGGGGAGGTATACTATATAAAACTGACCATCGGTTAATATATCAAAATGTTGTACCATATTAGATTTTTTTATATGTATGATGTATTTTTCATATGCTATTTTACGGTTGGCAAGGAATACCGGCATGATTAATTAGCATTCAAAATGCAAAATTTGGAAACAACAGCAAGGCTATACAAGCCTTTTTAATCAAATGTGCAGGTAATCGGCTAATCATCGGGATGTGAGTTTCAATATTGCTGAAATTAATATTTTTTCTACCGAGTGCTACGCACATTGGTACATAATATTTTGTCGCGAACTGTCCACACCACACGTGGAATTAAAAGCTAAACTTCGTTTCCGACGAGTTTTGTCGTTTGCAAATTGGAAGAAACTTGTTACGTCTCTATGATTTCAATTTCAAAAGCGGATTCTACGCCTTGATTGGTTGCCCGGTTTGTGAAGTCCGAATAACGGAATACGTGATGCTTCCATATTACCCCCGACCGTCATATGTAATTACGGGGTATCAACCATGTTTATAAAAAGGCGATATCTAAACCTTCATAACTGGTCATAACAAGTCAGGTTCGGTATGTAACTAATAAGATGCGAATGTGATGAGAAATCAAAGATCAAAAGAGAAAGAAAAGTTAATTAGGTGATTGCGACGGTTGGTTTGCATTGTACAAAAATACCTAACTGGAAGAAAAGAAGATCACGTTCCAACTACCCAGATATGTCGATGAAGCGAAAGGCGTCTATTTGGGGAGAACTCTGCTCCACTCCCTCTGCCTACCCTGTGAGATACTCGACGTGATGATAATATTGTCTGAAGTTGCCGATAGGTGCCACAAAAATAAGTAGTGCAATTACAATTAATATTGACAACAAAATATACAAGAGAACGGACTCCCTTCCATACATTAAAAATGTATACATACACAGAACAAACAAAGCAGAATACCGTAGAGCTGAGGCGAGCGCGTTTGTCCCAGCTATTAACATTTATCCGGCTAAAACACAAATAGGCGGTCCGCGGGAGGCAAGTTTGTTGTATAACGCCACTAGCCGGGCAACTTTATTTAATAAAATATACTTAGCTAGGTACTTAGCCACCGCCCGCCCAAGGCGTTCAACTTACACAAAACTATTGCATATTTTAGTGTAACGCGGAGTATCTAATGATTTATTCAGTTACACATTCCCCAGCCAGGGTGGCTATATTGACGGTACATAATACATATACTACTACCTACATCGTTATGTACACTAGTATAACAATACAGTGTCAAAAATGTTATGTTGTATTCAACATGACAAAGATACCTAGCTTACATTCTATATTATGTCCGAAAAGCGACATGCAAATAGGTCTACACGCATAAGAGTATATATTTGAGTGAATAAATTTAATGCGATACTTTATAAAAGCTTATTAATATCAGTTGTCTCATAGTTCCAGGAACCGATATAAATCTGAATTGTTATTTTTAATAAATGGCGAAGAGATGGAAGATTGAACATTAATAAAGTGATAGGAGTATTGTTGAGGAAATAACAATATACGTTATAAAATATTGAACAAAAAAAATTTGGTCAAAAATCTAGCCCGAATACCGTTAGCAATGATGGTGCTCATTTTAAACTTTTGAAGTTTTTTTATTGGGAAAATATCTTTCTGTTCCGATGGTATGTATGACTTTTTAGCTGATGAGTCATTATTTTTCGGAGTTACGTTACGTTTGACGTGAATCTGAGTCGAATGTCCGATACCCATCGATAGAGATTGATTGGGGGTCGGCTGGGGGTCACGCTCAACCGTGGGGGTGAGGCTGCATTATCTTGAGAGGCGATGTTAGTCGCACACTTCGTAAATTTTGCATGAATAGCGAGTCGTGTGCGCCGCGCCGAGAGTGAGACGCCAGCGTGGCGAGAGGAGGACAGCCTCTAGATCTACATTTAAAGCGCATTGTAAGCAAACGTATTATTAATGTATAAGTTATAGTTGCTGGAGAGCAGCGGCGCGCCAGCCCGCCAAGAGCCGCCCGGGCTATTCATATATCATGTAGACATCATACATATTTGATTCCTTTTAATTCCGGGCGTCTTTCGTGAACTGTTCGAGTAGTGTGCAACTGGCGTTTCATTAAGCGTGTTGGTGTGTTCCAAATGCACTATTGAGTTCATTTTTAATTGATATCGGTGGATATAGTGGCAGCAAAACTTTGCGTCTTCAGCTCAAGTTGAATCAATACTACCAGTAAAACGACTGTGCGGCGTAACTACCTGTAGTATACCTACTTAAGTCAAATATCTGAACCAATTTTTTTTTTAATTTATTTAATTTCTTAAATTTATTCATCTGAATAAAAGTATAAAACCTAATATTAATAAATATATAAATAAACTAAGATGTCATTCAACTAAACTAAATAAAGCACCAGTCTCGCGGGATGGTGCCAAGAAAGCAGGCAGCAGCGTAGTTCCTACGCTGTATGGATTTTTTTTTATACAATTTATTAATACATATACATTTTTGTGACTGTTACATACATCAGACGCGGTAAACATTTTGTGAAATCAAATGTACATATAAATCTGATTTAAGTAAAACTAAAAGAAAATTTAATAAATTTTGTTTCTTCCTCAAAACAATACGAGATATATCCCTGAAGATATTAGATTAGAAGTCTCTCCGTTTAGAAGTCTCTCCGTGCATTTTTCCATTACCTCTAGATGTGAGATCGACCAAAATATTATTGACTGAGCTTAAATATTCATTGTAAAAAAATATTTCAAATACAATTTGGAATAAGATTTGATATTATTTCTGCATAAATACTCCCATTATAACTGATAACAAATATAAACAAAATTGTGAAGCACTACATGGAGCTCCAGGAACTGAAAATGAATCAAGAGTGCGAACGATGCAAGATACAGTGACTGAGCCGAGCTCGTCATCTTGAATGGCAGAGCGCACGCGCCTCACCTGATAATAAAATATTCACGCCACCGCCGATGGGGCACAGACACTAGGTACAGCACCACTTCAATTCGACAACTCCTCGTGCACACTGAAATCTGTAACCTAGATCATACCGCAGCTTTTATACTAGACTATCTATCGAAAAAAGCTTATTTTCACTGCTTATAAGCCACATTTGGGCGTAGGCTGTGACATGCATATGGGTAAATACATATATCTTACGAGAATAAAGAGATATAACCGGGTAGTTTTTATTCCTTGTAACATAATACATACCTACATATATGTACATGTATACATAATAATAATATAATATAATAATAATAATATATCCTCACGCCTTCCCACAAGGGTCCCAGAAGGGGTGGGCAGAGGTGTATGGGTAATACCCACACACCCACTTTCCGCGGAGGTATATTAGGTGCCAACGTGACAGATGGCGAGTCCATCGCCGTTACTCAAGCACGACTATACATACGCCTTTGAATTTCTTCTCAGACGTATGCAGGTTTCCTCTCGATGTTTTCCTTCACCGTAAAGCTCGTGGTGTGACTAATCACTGTACTTAAGTTCAGAAAAACTCATTGGTACAGTCGGGATTCGATTGTCTTGCGACCTTTACGTCGCAGGCAACTGCTCGAACCACTCGATTAGATCGACACTAGATTTATATATCAGCTTTGGAAACTTGACAAACGGTATACAACAATAATACCTTCACGTCTTCCCTCACAGGTCCCTGAAGGAGTAGGCAATGGTATGTAGTAAGTAGTACCCATACATACCTATAAATACTAGTATATATACATACATACATATCATCATGCCGATCCATAGGCAGAGAGTATAGAGCGCCAGTTCTCTAGTCCAGTCTCTAGACTTAAATCTCTATATACTATTATATATCTATATATATTCTTTCGCTATATATATATATATATATATGTATACATACATATATGCACATGAATAAATGAAAAATCTACAACTAAGGTCCAAATACGCGATATTGGCTAATCTACCAACCTTAAGATATAGGCATATCTTATAAGATATAAAAAAATAAAAATGTAAGCTCTGTAGTCCCTAAATTGGAATTCATATTTGACATGAGCACGAAACATTTAGACGAGAACGCGAGTACGTGGGTCTTGCTGGGAATTTTTTCGCATCATTTAACTGCGAACCATGAGGACAGCAGAGATCACTTTGATATTAAGCGAACAAACATAAAATCATAGAGAGCGGAAACTGTATCGGCTCCACTGCCTAGTGCATTAATGTAATTTGATTCTGCCTGAGAATTATGTCTGAGTTTTGCAAGTTACGTAACGAATAAATATCAGAGTTATATCTAAAGGGTTCCTGAAGGGGTAGGCATAGGTGTATAGGTACACACCGCCTTTCCGCTGGAGATATATTTAAGGTGCCAACGTGTCAGATGCCGACTCCATCGCCATTCTAGTCTAGACTAATCACTGTACTTAAGTTCAGTAAAACTCATTGGTACAGTCGGGATTCGAACTTACGATCTTTGTGTCGCAACTACACGAACCATTCAGCCACCACGGCTCTCGCGGCGGTGTTTTACCACTGTTCTTATAAATATTATTTATAAATAAATATAAATGGCGTTTAGGATTTTTGATTTATTCGTACCAATTGCACTAGAGGGGTGAGGGAAACATTTTAACGCTTGCTCGCACGCGGCTCAATGCCGTAAAGCGCGGCTACAAAGGCTGGTGCTTCACAATTTTCTCAAAGAAAAACCCCATGCATCCACACCGCTAGTGCGACCTAGCCCTGAGTGCAATTGAAATGTCTCAACTCACACCTACACATAAGTTATTAAAAAGTATGCCTGGGTTTCTGCGGGTTTTATTAAAAATAGTGGGTAGTACCAAGTAATGTCGCGTCACTCTTTGTTGGCACATCACAAGATGCCGCGTTGTGAAGCTTGCCTAAGAAGCGCAGGACCGTACTTGAGTTTACGGTTATTTTCGTATTTCGAATAAACAACAGTTATAATTATTACTTTTTCTATATTTTGAGTAGATTTATAACATCTTGTGAGTATAATGCTCATACTTCCCCGCTTTCGTTTTCTTTGTTTTACTTACATATTCTAAATAAATATTACTATAATACAAAGTACCGGAATTCGCGAAGATCTCAATATGAGTCGTGACTCGTGAGTTTTAAAACTGTTTCTCTGGATAATTTAATATATTTTTTATTAACATGATGCCTCGTACCTTTAATAGACTAGGATACAATATTAAGCACATTGTAATCTAAGTTACTGAAGGCACCGTGGTTTTGTGTATTCATAAGATCAAAAGAATGTTACTTGATATAACATTCTATCGTTGATTCTAAAAAAATCCCAGGAGCTCTTCGTTCTAGATATATAAAAGTTTGATACTTTTTGAATTAATTAATGTCAGTGTGAGGAGAAAGCTACATAATAGATATTTGCTAAGAGTACTGGACTAGAGAGGGCTAGCATTAGCAGTAAATTTTAGCACAGGCGGTGTAAATAGAATGTTTAAGCGTGAAACATTTCCTTTCTTACAGTTCGTGTCTGTGTGTGTCGCAAAAGAGAGGCAATTTTTTTCTCATTTTTCTATGCCACATGTATATGAATGAACGACGCATTGCTATGAGATCTTTTCATTACAGGAAGTCTTTGAAACCGCATAACTAACTAGCGTCGCCTCAACCAAACATACCGCAGAATGTAACACATTGAAATGTATGGCGGTTATGGAACCCGCCAGTCTTCATTGCCAATTAAACTACGAACATAAATTAGTCTAAAGTAGCCATTTTAGAGTTTCAAACATAAATCCCACACTAGCGCCATTAAAATATAAAGTTGTTTCATATCACTATTCATACATAAACATATCATCACGCAAAGTCCATAACGGGATAGGCAGAGAGTATAGAGCGCCAGTTCTCTCTAGACTTAAGTACACATTGACTTACATGCTTTTTGACAACATACCACACGTAATGTTGGACAAAAAGCATGCCCGCTTCACGGTAAGCGGTTACCGTTTGAAATACCTGAGGTACTGTGAACTAGAGATCCATTCGAATCACTTGCGGATATAAGGGATTCGGCTTTATGAACCTCTTTAGCTCCATCCGCTTTCATAAATTTTTAGTTTTAGTAAACGTGTACTTAACGTTCTCAATCTTGATTATTCAATCGATTTGATTCAGATAAGTTTGAAAGAGTTCAGGTTTTACAACCACTTTAATTAATAATATTTTTACCTTTTGAAGTATTTTTATGGCAAAATGTATTGGTATGGTATTTTTTATAATATGCCGTCAATTACAAATTAACAAGGAACCGATAGCAAACATTTAGATGTAGTCCTTTATCTCAACCCGTAAACGGATCTGAGGGTGTGAAGCCTAAGGAACAATAAACAAATTATTGCCTGGGGCCGGAGTATCTCGACAGCGGTTGCTCTCCAGATTTGCATACGAAAAGATAGCTCGCCGGATGTGCCAGTAATGATAATGTTTTTTCATGGGGGGGTCATACAATTTGCAGCATTTTTTCATCCTACATAATCTTAACGCCTGCTCCGTATAAACGGAGGCATGCTGATGTCGGACATCGACCATAGACCCTAAGGTTAAAGATTTAAAGTTCACAATCGTACCTGACCCTCTTCCACACATCACTTAAGATATTAATGAGTGCATCCGTAATAGGCAAAACATACATATGAAATTCAAATTTGTAGCGGGCCGGGAGCGAGCTCTTCTACATATTTTAGTAAGCAGCAGAGTGTGAATTTGAATCTTTTGTGAGCGTTTAGTATGTCAGCCTAAATAAGACAATAATGTTTTATTATAAACGCGCATGGCCGTTGAGCATTCCATCACCAGACGGTCCATCCAATCCAATTCAGCGCCGCGCACGCAATCAAGGTGGCGCGCCCGATCACTCGGGCGAGCACGAGTTGCGGCCATCTGATTTATAGTTTCTATGGAAAAAGTAATTAGCGAAAAAGAAAGAAACAGGGCGTTGGCCGGGAAAAGTCAATGGACATATTTCATAACAAACAGAAATAACGGAAAGGCGGTTCGGAGCGGTAGGCAATGAATAATTCTCTAACTGTGAGCACCCGCTCGGTCCACCCCCGTCACCCCTTCGAGCACCCGAAAAAAGCACACGACCCGCCAGAGTTTTATAGTCACGAAAAAATAGGAGGTAGGTGGCCAAAATATCTATACACGGTACATACAATAAGTCCGAAAAAACTACAATCCCATTCGTATGAATAAGTGAGTAGACCTTCATATAGAAAAAAGTAAGGCAACAAAAATACAAGCGTCACTGGGGGA
Organism: Drepana arcuata; assembly: GCA_016069955.1. Taxonomy (NCBI): domain Eukaryota; kingdom Metazoa; phylum Arthropoda; class Insecta; order Lepidoptera; family Drepanidae; genus Drepana; species Drepana arcuata. The sequence goes on along the minus strand of JACCPG010004634.1, from coordinate 43,024 downwards.
CGACGACGCCGCTGCGGCGGCGGGGAAGGCCTGTGAGGGCGCGCTGCACTCTGCGTCGGTGTCGCCGCTGCCTGCACGCGCCCTTATCGCGCTCGCGACTCGAACGCTAATTCAGGATCTACGCAGTCACTGACCCCACATTAAATGCGCACGACCAAAAAGGGAGCGAATACAAGTTTTCGAAATTAGCTCGGTCTGTATCGAGCCCTGGCGTTACGCCATGGTATTTAATCACTTTATTAAAGCAATAAAGCCCGGTGTGCCTGCAGAGACCGGCCCGGAACAATGGCGACCATATGATCGCTATAAAAATGTATCGAATCGTAATCGAGCCACCGCACAAAATGTCACTTACGGTCTGATATAATTAACTTAATGTCGACATGTTGAATGAAATTGTACGAGGCTCGGCGTGCGATACGTGTCGCAAAGGCGCGCGGGCACAATAGTTAATTAAAATCCCCGGTACTTACGCTTAATGATTTATTTTGTGAACAAAAACTTGAGAGGACCTTACTCCATTATTTCATTACTATGAGATATTAATTAAGGGTTTTAAGCTACGCAAAACCTACACTGTGTGTATATTTATCAGCGCCTGATAAACTTACTTAAGGTAAACAGTGACCGTGGCTTCTATTCGCTTGTTGTGACCTAATCATTTTATTTTGTGACCCGAAATATGGTTTGTCCATCGCGACATTGGTTCCTCGCGTGGCTGACACATGATCAAGTAATAAGATCAGAATATTAACTCTGAGCAGTTCGAATTTTAATACAATTACTAAAATCAACGAATACGAAGCATAGTATAATATTCATGTGAAAGTGTTTATAATTCATTGAAGCGGTGCAGTTTTTTCAGAACCGTGGAACGAATATAGCACGTTATCGATACTTCACAAAAATTTATGATTTCCGTCTTTAGCTGTGTGCTTATTTCATTATATTCTAGCTTGCAGGGTCGGCAACTCGCGAGCGGTACCTTGTTCGTGTACGTTGCAAGCATCCATAGGCGGCGGTAACCGCTTACCATCAGGCGGACCGCATACTTGTTAGCCATCCTAGTTCCCGAATATAAACAGATTTTTTTATGACACCTATCAAGAGTTGTAATAACTACGTGCTGTGACATCACACATAAATAAGGTGGCCACCATAACCTACCCTAGTAGATAATGCCTGCTTTTAACCAGCCTGAAAAAATGTATACATGTACTATCAGAATTTGTGGTACTTACTATTCTTGTGTGACACAATATAGCATTATTTTTTAGTTTATTAATCACCTCCGTAATTATAAGAAGAAATTTGAACATGAATACCATATACAAACATATATACATATTACATAGTACCTAAAGACCTGTCTGAGTGACGGCTGTAAATGCACCATCTGTCATGTTGCCACATACCTGAATGTATCTTCGTTGAAAATAGGGTGCTTTCTGGCCTTGGTGATTGCTTGTAGGCGTAAAAATATACGGCCATATATAAACTAAACCTTTACAGAACCATGTTTGATTTCAACTACCTTCTCATATAATTCCCAGCACGCAGTAACCTCAAAGTTTCTCGTGTATATTTAAAGCCATTCAAGAATCATATCGAGTCAGCATGCATATACGTGAACCCTACATTGAAATATGTCAAAGATAGGTGAATATTGACGACTGTAGTACCTAATTATGATAAATATTCAATAAAACAAAGCATATCAATAAAATGTTAGCGTAATTTACGCCTGATATTTATAAAAATCTGTGTTAAATTGGTCTATATTCACAATAAAATTGTTTGCTGCTTCAATTGCTATTAACAACTTCACTCGCTACGGAAAATCAAGGGAATTCGTATTATTCATTACCAGCCCATAGTAACAATTAGTTCGAACGATAAATCCATACTTTTTTTATCACGGATGAACTAGGCTAGGAGAAACGTAAATAGTTAATTAACTTGTTAACTGTGAAAATATTTTCTGCATTTCAGAAGCCAATATTATAGCTACTAGTGCTATGGAGATTAAAAATTGCTTTAGTAATTCACAATCATTTTTGCGATACGTTTTTAATTAATCTTAACAACCATATTTTGCTGGCGTAGATAATAAAATTAATAAAAATAACCGTATATGCGATCTGTATACAATACATATATGTATAAGCTGTGAGAGTGTTTTTATACCTCTTGCCTACCTGTGCCTACCCCTACTTACCCTGCCTAACCCTTGTGGGTCCTTGTAATAAGGGGTGAAGATATTTAATATGTACGTATATCTGCTTGGGTAGAGTTGGAATAGCATCTATGCTATACATACGTTTGCATCAAAATATATCTTAGATGAAAAACGGTGTTTCAGATACCCATGATAAGTTGTGAAGTAGAAGTTAGTGACGCGTAACTATATATTCTGATCACTGAAGTATAAAAGTTACAAAGTGTTGTTGGAATAAGTCGTTATGACTATCCGCCGTAATGAACCCACGAAAGCAATTGCTTAAGGAACAAGGAAAATGTGCAACAATTTTCACACAATGGTACTCATAGGTATATGGGCAATTGCATATCTGCAGCAATGGCGTAGTGTAATTTGACTTCGATGAAAACACCGCCCCATTAAAATCGTCGTTAAAGTGCATTCATCATAATTTTTTAAACGTTCATACTTCTTGTAACAGTGCGAAAAGGTTAATGGTTCGATAGAGTATGATTGCACAGTCGGGGTTGATTCGATTATATGATTATTTTCTGACTTTAAGAATGCCTTTTTGCACTTTTGATGTTTCCCCATTGTAATTGGAATCAGAAATATAATTTAAATCATAATTCGGAAGTGATTACTCAAAATACTCAGTTCACGTGTCGCGCGTCAAATTAGTGTCTCTTTTTTACACATACTAATAATTACAATATTGCGTATCATGTTTTATAAAAAGATCCTCTGCATGCAAAAGTCTCTTAATTCCCTTATTTGAGACTCTAAGGATGATTTAGAAATGTCAACTTTATTAACTGAGCATAAAAGTGACTTTTGATTTCAAACTGAGTAAAGTTGAGCATGACAGCTTTGATTTGTACTATAATAAAAAAATATATAATGAAAATTGAGGTATTTATTTCATGAAGTTGAATGTAATTATCTTAAGTGAGGATTTATCTCAACGTAACAATATTGCAGCCAGATGCTACTGAATAAGAAATGGTTGCGGGGAAAACATATTTTAGCAATTATGTGTTCTGGGTTGATTGGAAAACTAGACCATAATAACACATTTTATCGTATAAGTACTCGGAAACTAACTAACAAATATAATCTGTTTTACAATGTTAATGTTTTTATAGCAACTTACAAAAAGCAATTTGATATGGAACCAAACAATGAATATATTTTTATGAATGGTTATTCTTTGTGATAATGGTCAAGTCAAAGTCAATTTGGGGTACACTACATGGACATAGATGCTCAGTACGCTTTTCACAGTATGGATTCGGCCCGATAATATGAACGTATGTATGTGCCTAGATATTATGAATGTAGACTCGTAATTCAGTTCGATATAAAAAACATGCGAGGTTAAAAAAAAAACTACACAGATAATGACGAGTACATTTCAAGCCACGTAGGTGTCCACAGCCAAAAGACTAGCATTGTCGTAAAAGTGGGACACTCTCGAAGGTACGAAATCGAAAAGCATCTTGCCACCCACGTCATTAAACCCGCCGCGACAGGCAGACACCTCTGAAGAATGCACTCTTAATAAGTCATCAGCTAAGTAGCGCGCCCCACGAGGTGTCTGGGCGGGCGGGGGCGCCGGCACGGTGTGGGGCGGCGCGGTGTTTGCACAAAAATGACATATAGTATATAATCTGCATACAGTAATGGGAGTAGTAGCCCCTGAGATGTTCACTGTGCTGAGATCAAAGGTGTAGTGGCTTTTCTGTTCGCCAGTTACATTTACAAGTGTAATTTTCAAAGATCTGAACCAAAAAAATACTTAGTAATGTAAACTAATTCATGTTCCTATAAACTCCGACATGAGTCTCGTTCTAATCTTATTTTTCCCGAGAGTGTATTGCTATAACTGTCGCCGTGTGTATTTACTATTAGTATTTAGTATCGATTAGGAAACTAAAAAGTATTACTAATAATTTTAGGCGTTATTTAACATATTTGAAGCAGTGCAGTATTTATAACGATCCAGATTAAAAGCTGTATGCCTCTATTATTCAGTGAAAGGCAGGTACCTATTTATTGTATATGACGTCACGGCGCCATATTGTCACGTCGGTCGCTTCGCAGTGGTAACTTATTGTTCTCTTTAGTGGGAATTACTTGGCGCTTCGTCTCCCTCAGTTCTCTACATTGTGATACACCTTTATTCCTCCCACTCGAAAACAAAAACTTGAGTAACGTCCCAGCCGTAAGTATCGTATTCACACAGTGTGTATTTTAAATAATTATGGACATACTTCCAACTAGATTCAACTACTAAGTAGGTTTTTTCGGGGCAAGCGTTTACATTAGCCTTGTTAAAGCCTACAATCATCGTTATACAGGGTGTATCCCTTCATCAGAAGACTTTGGGTTTAATTAGCATGCAGTCTTCTGTAACGCAATACGACCAGTCAATTTTAAGTCCACTTTTTTATTGTAACCGAAGTTATAACTTGCGCGTTTTGTTTGAAGGGTTATACTGTGTTGGCAGTGAAATAGGGAATCCCTCTGCTGCCAACACAATATAACAACCCCCTAGCCAAGGAGCTCATTATTGAAAACCTCATGTTCGGTTATGTATGAGGTCGTTGTTAGCATGTGTACCCTTATTATACTGTTAGCCACTCTATCTCTGTAAAGCGAATTTCGCTAAGTAAGTCTCGCTTCTCGCGACTCGCGTTCAAAACCATATATCAAAATGTCTCTTGTAGTATTGAAAAGAGTATACCTACGGTAAATAAAGAGCACATAGCTCAATAAATCATAGTATACATACATATTAATGCACGCGACTGTAGTTGTATGAGACTGTAGCAAATATCAAAACTAATTGGACCCAGACGGCGGGCGATCAATAGTACCCAATGAAATCTGAGTACTAAATAGGGAAAGAAAGCGAATTCTTTGATACCAAATGATTACCAATTCAAACTGAGCTGAGGTAGGTGCGCTTTAATTAGAAGTCTCGCGTACAGACGGGCTTTAAGTACTACAAAAACATATTTAATTAGTGTCGGGGGTCGCGGTTAACTTGACTATTGGTATTTATCAACAGTCTCTCTTATTCAATAAGTATCAATTTTTACGCGTATATTCATGGACGGCGTCGGTACTTTTATTTTTCACATAGCAGTGCAGACGCAAAATGAGGGTTATGATTTGTGCTACGGCTGCGAAAAAAAAATTACAAGTACTCGGGGGGTAAATTCAAATATGGCATTGGATCCACCTATGTCGCGATAGGGTGTGAATGTACGATTTGTCTTAAGTATCAATTCACAACTCCAACAAAAATACAGAACTTGCATAATCATTGCTGTCGGCAGAGAAGTAGATATTTTTTATGTTTACGAATGAGTCTCTTTTGAGACCTTAGTTTCAGACAATAAGACAACAATATATTCTTTATATGCAGTCATATAATTATTATATTGTTATGTATTAAGGTAAACTTATCGTAATATAAATACCTAGGACAATTCCACACAAATTGACCTAGTCCCAAAGTAAACAAAGCTTGTGTTATGGTAACTAGACAACGATAAATTAACTTATATAGATAGATAAATACATTAATACATAGGCCATCTAAGACTAAGGTACAAATACTCATGTTCATCACACAAATATCTGCCCTCAGCGGGATTCGAACCCGCGACCTCAAGTTTCGCAATCAGGAGCTCTAACCACTAGACCAGACGGTCGTCAAATCCTTACTAATATTATAAATGTGAATGTAAGTTTGTTTGTTACGCTTTCACGTAAAAACTACTTATCCGATAATCATAAAACTTTGTACGCATATTCTTGGAGGTGTTAGAAGTAACATAGGATACTTTTTATTGAAAAAATAAATCATTTTTACGACAGAAAAAAATGCCGTTTTACTAAAATGGTAATGGCTTATATCCAGGATTAAGACATAGAATTCATTTGAATCCCGAAAGATTCAAAGCTCTAATATGATAAAGGCAAAAATATGTATGTTGCTCTTTCCACGCGGGCGAAGCCGCGGGCATAAGCTAGTAAAGTATAAAGTGTGAGTACAGAACATCATTCCGTAGTTCAGAGTTGAACCATAATTATCATATAATATTTGCACTTCCTGAGGCTGCTTTAGAGTTAGATATTTTTATTTCAGAGTTTTTTTTATTTGCAATGATAAATTGTAACTGCGGAGTGTGGTGCGGGGTGAACAGTGCCCCCATTCTCTTTTGTTTCGGTATTTTTTATGTCCGGTGTAGCGCTTAATTGCGTGGCGCTAGGCGGAAGGGTATTGTGTCGATATGGGTCAGCAACCCACCACGGTGGGGTCTAGACGGACCGCGTGACCCCTTTCAGAATTGCCATCGAACTCTGAAATGTATGAACTGTAGCTAATCCTGAAAATTATCGTAAATTTTATAAGCTGACGCATACGTTAGAATTAAAAATTACTGTTTTAGCTAATCCATCTCAAGCACACACATCTATCCCTACGTCTTTGAATTTCTTGTCAAACGAATGCAGGTTTTTCTTGATGTGTGTGATAAAAACTGTTCATACCTTACTTCAGAATCATTGGTAGAGTCGGTATTCAAAAGCAACCTTTGCGTTGAAGACCAGTCGAAACCCTCGACTATCACGGAGAGAAGTTTATTTTGAATAAGAGAATATTAGTATATCTTATCGACGTCAATGTGTCTAGAAATATTTGAAAGAAATTATACTTTGTACACACATGTAGTTTACATGCGCATGCGCCCATTATAGTGTTTCCAGTAAAAAGTGAACACAATATAATACTGAACAGGATATTATGATCGCGTATCATAACTATTAGACGTGAATGGAGCATGCGATACTGATACTCGATACTGGCGGACACAATATAAAACGATGCTATGTGTTCGTCAGTGATTTTGTTATAAACAATGCGCTGACGCGGTCTTAAGACGGAACTCTCAATGGCTCAAAGTTGAGTAACGATCTACTTCGTTGTGGTCTACAAGTTTAACGCGGGTTCTGTAAACAGTAATAACAGTCATAAATATTTGCACAATAATATTATTGCAGGCGATTAACTTACTAAATTTATGATATCACAATTGAATTTTTCGTTTCAATTTGGACTTGCTCGAATGGGGCAAGAATCGCTACTAATTAGAAGATGAAACTTTTTAAGACAGTACAGTCCACTGGAATATATGTGAGGAAAAATAGACGAAAGGTAGAATTTGTACCAGCATGTTACAGCCTAATAGCAACAAGTTGGTTATTAAAGTATTTGTATTATACAGACTCGTGGAGTCAGGCTTAAACTATAAGTAGTATATAACATATATTGTTAGCGACGTACTCATTTTTATACTGGAAGAGGTTTCATGTAAGCTCTCAGTGTTTTTCAAGAAAATCCATATTTTATATATATTTTATTATTATCATAATATTCTAAATGAAAACGAAAGGCATAAATAATTGGACTAAATAAGTCTTTGGACAGGTTTCATATCAACTCTAATACCTGTTACCACTTAATTATTTTGTCATCATCATCACGTCCTTACCTATCTATCTATCTATCTATCTATCTATCTATCTATCTATCTATCTATCTATCTATCTATCTATCTATCTATCTAATACCTTTAAACGAGCAATTCTTGTATATATCTATATATATAATCTGAATCTGGGAAACGGCTCCAACGATTTTCATGAAATTTGGTAAGGGGGAGATTTCGGGGGCGATAAATCGATCTAGCTAGATTTCATTTTAAAAAAAAGTCGTTTTATCCGTGTTTTTAGGCATTGAAAATCTCCAACAATTTCATTAGTATATGAATTTCCCCACTGCTTTACCGACACAGCAACAATAAAGCGTTGCTAAGCAACAAACTTTAAGCCAATGAGTGTTTGGTTGTCATAAGTATGTCATTCGTACGAAAAAAATATAAATCTGAAAAATACCGAGCTAAGCTCGGTCATCCAGGTACTACTATTAACTTATTAAATAAGCTATTAGAATATCCTTACTAATATTATAAATGTGAATGTAAGTTTGTTTGTTACGCTTTCAGGTAAAAACTACTTAACCGATCGTCATAAAACTTTGTACACATATTCTCGGAGGTATTAGAAGTAACATAGGATACTTTTTGTTGAAAAAAAAAACTTTTTTTACGAAAGGTAAAAAAGCTGTCTACGCCGACGAAGTCGCGGGCACAGCTAGTAGTATTATATTTTTCGTTTAACAGTTTTTATGAAAAGCATAAAGGACGGGAACGTTAAGAGTACTCGAAACCGATGAGCATGCATGAAGAGACTGATGAATGTGGACGAAGCGAAAGAGGTATGTAAGTCTAGAGAGAACTGGCGCTCTATACTCTCTGCCTACCCCGTTAGGGACTTGGCGTGATGATATTTATGTATGTATGAAAAGCATTCATACAATTGAAATGTATCTAGTAGTACAATTGAGTACCTATATAAAGAAATATAACTTGACAAAACAAGTAACCGACTAGCTGTTGTTTTATGCAGAAACCTCTACGATATCTCAATTAAGTTTCCATATACTCAGATGGTAGAGAAACCGAAAACAAATATTTGTTTTATATAGTATTCGATGGAGCATTATTAATATGTGAAGTGGATAGTTGCAAGTAGCGGGCGGGGGCGAGCGCGGGCGCAGGAGCGGCCGCACCGCCACTCCCGTAACCCCATTAAACTGCTTCGGGGCCGCTCGCGTCCCTCTTCATGAAATATTAAAAATTCAATTGCGCTTCTCTTTATTTTAACCCCCTCCACCGCGACGCTACCCGCTCGCTCGCCCGAACAATATAAAATGAAATATGTGCACGAAAAAATAACATTCGCCTATTATTAATATGTTGTATAACACGTTGCTTTCTCATCCTCACGCCCGCTAATACCCAACTATCCGAATTACTTAGTTCAGAAGTAAGTGGTCTAAGTTCAATGCAATGTTATTATTTAAGCTTTCAGTGAGGCAAAAGGTCAGTCAAATGTGCGTTTGGCCAATTGCCCAATCCTCATGCCTTCCCACAAGAGTCCCCGAGGAGGTAAGTAGAGGTGTATAGGTAATACCCACACACCCACTTTCCGCCAGAGATATTTTTTAGGTGTCAACGTGACATATGGCGAGTCCGTCGCCATTACTCAAGCACGACTATACATACATACATACGCTTTAAAATTTCTTCTCCATCGTATGCAGGTTTCCTCTCGATGTTTTCCTTCACCGTTAAGATCGTGGTGTGACCGATCACTGTACCTAAGTTCAGAAAAACGCATTGCTACAGTCGGGATTTGACTTGCAGTATTTGTGTTGCAGGTCAGTATTCGAACCACTTGGCCACTACGGCAGCGTAACTAAAAATAAGTAAAATGTATGATTCTCAATCTATGGACACGAAGTCTAAAAATAAATAAATTTAAATTAATTTATTATTTTATACGCTGTATATCTCTATTTGTTCTGGTATCCATTAACCACTGGGCCAAGTAGGTTGTAAGAAAGAACATATTGCATTATTTTTACCGATAACGCCGCTCTCGGAAAATCGATGAACACGAAAACTCCGTACAATATATGAACAAAACGAACGAATAGGAAAAAACGTAGTAATTCTAAAAGTTATTAAAACAACGGTCGCGAACTCCGAGTTGTAACAAAACTTTGTACTTCACTTTCAGTCGCATAGGCAGGTATATTTGAATTAAAAAACAAATGTATGTCAGGAATAATAATAAAACCGCAGTGGAGTGTGTTTGGCGGTAACGTTTAGTTCTATGTGTCGGCGATTAAAGTTTCTACGACAAAGTTGGACGTTTTTTCACAGCAAACAAATTAAAAACGTGCGAAGTTCGTTCTCAACTCACACGCCGCTGGTTCTGTATCTGAATGGCACAGAGGGTGACTTGTTAAATTGCCCATTAGGCATATTTTACAATTGCATCGGCGTGTATCAGTTGTGCTTTATATATTTTGAGAATTATAACGGTTTCAGGTGTTTACGTAACCAAAGATATATAATATACATTTTATAGATAAATAGTTAATACCCACACACCCACTTTCCGCCAGAGGTATATTAGGTGCTAACGTGACAGATGGCGAGTCCATCGCCGTTACAGACTATACATACGCCTTTGAATTTCTTCTCAGACGTATGCAGGTTTCCTCTCGATGATTCCTTCACCGTAAAGCTAGTGGTGTGACTAATCACTGTACTTAAGTTCAGAAAAACTCATTGGTACAGTCGGGATTCGAACTTGCGACCTTTGCGTGGCAGGCTCGAGCCAGTCGGCCACCACGGCTTATTTATTTTATTATTATAGATAAATATAAGATGTAAATATAAATATATGTACATACGTTAATGTATATGACTACATGTACTGTACCATGTAAGATATCCATCGCACCAATATGATATTATGATAGAGAATATGAGACCACCTTTTTGTGAGATGAACATGGCATGAATAGAGCCTGCGACTTATAACTCGCCTCCTAGGAGCTTTGTACACTACACCACGTTTGCTACCGCAAAGCATTTAAGGGTCTTGCACTGCTGAATAGGATGATTTCTACATCACGGCTAATCTATGCCGAAGGCCTAGAACGTTAAGTGATATAATAATAACAGTCAGCACCAGAGTAAAAAAGAATAATGGCTACTTTATGTAATCTTACGTAGTTTTCCTCTTACGAAAATTGTTTTGAATAATACCGTAAATGTATGAACATAAGACATATTTAAGGAACCACCGTAAACGGATCCCTAGAAAATTTATTTTAATAAAGTTATGAACACCACGAGAGAATGAGTTTTTAAAATGTTTCGTATCGTACTAACTTTAGTTTGCGCATTATCGTAGGAAAGTTAGTAATTATAAAGTAAGCATGAGTTTTTTTGAATGGATATTGGTTATGACGTTTAAATTATTGCTGGGTTAGATTTTATAATACATTATTTGGCATAAATACACAATGGATGAATGATGAAATGTTCTATCTGGAATGAGAGACAGACTAACAAAATCAAACCGACTGATCACTCATGAATGGTAACGTCTTGAGTCCTAGAGGAAACTGGCACTCTTTTTTTATAGCACTAATGTCGAAAGCAAGCTTTGATACTAGTCTCTCTGCCTAACCCGAGAGGGACTCGGCGTGATGATATGTGTGTGTTATAATAATAAATACATATATAATAGAGGACATAGAAATCTAATAATAATTTAAGTGCGCTCCGAGACAGATATAATATGCAAGCTACTGTCGTGCTTCTGTCTTCCCCCGCTAATGGATCTCAACGTGTCTCGTAGGTGAGACAGCCTTATCGACACCTACGCTAGGGGTACGCTACTTGGCATACCTACTGTGCTTACATACACACCAAAAACTACATCTATCGTATGAAAAGAAATGAATGGAAAATTATAGCCCAATTTAAGGCCAATATAGAATTTTATCTTCCATGTTCAACTCTTAGCTGTGATTATTATTTTGGGAATGAATTAAAGACATGTTAAAGGGGATCAAAGAAGAAGTTTACCTACCTAAATAATAATATAGTTTATAAATCACCGGTTGAGATACCTCCCTCCATCTTATTTCAAAGTCGGTTCAAAATATTTATGACTGTTCGCACATCACTATCATTTTGTGTGGAGGCAAACTCGCAGCGGCCCGCCTGATAGCGAGCAATTACCGCACCCTGGACGCTTGCTCTTAGGGTCGCCACCGCGCGTGCTACAAAGGGTATCAATCACACGTTACCCTAAAATACTACCTAATCACACTAACTGAGTGCTTAGCTTTCTCTCGATCGTTGCTTTTTCATACCTATAATTAAGTTAGGTTACACCGGCAACCGAAATTGTTAGAACCTCCTTTTAAGACTATGATTTTTTATAAGACTAATAGTAATATACGTTTTTACTAGACAATAGAACATAATATGTTGCTTTATGCTGTTTTATTTCAGTGCCGTTTATGCAGTTTTATTTCAAATGTTTAAAGATATTTATTTATACAACACATTTATTTTATATAGCTTAACAATCTCCAATGCATCCTGTAACTAAAGGGACACGATTGCCTAAGATTGTAAAGATTATGTTTGTGTATCCTCTGCCTACTCCTTCGAGGATCGTTGTGGGATGTCGTGGGGATATACATACGGTAAAGACGATTATGACGAGCTGACGTATGTACATATCATTGGATATGTACTGCTTCCAACAGTGAAATATCGGATATATAAATATATGTAGTTATAAGTTCGAATCAAATAATGAAGTACTTTAGAAAATTTTACGTGTAAACATTTTGGCGTAGGCAATTTTGAAGCAAATTTTGCAACTGGCAACGCGCCGGTCACACTTGAAGCCAACAAACTTTCGCGTCGAACTTCGTCCGATTTGAATTTCGTTGTTCTCTTTTTGAAGTTTTTTCGACGCGAAGCCATGGTTGTGTTTTGTTTTGGTCGTTTGTCACTGTCGATGGTGTGAGTAATGTACTAATAGGTACGCGACCCGCGTTGCTCTCCCCTTTGCACTGCTTTCTAGTAAAAAAATTCTGACGATGTAGGATATTGCGGAGATATTGACGAAACTGGTTTGGTCATAACTTAATGACTAAAAAAAATCTACGATTAACATTTACACAAAGTATTAGATGTAATACGACATGACAAATTTTATGGCTAAAAGATTTACAGTAATGTTATATGCAGGTATTCTCAAGATGATTTTTCTACACCACATAGTTCGAGGTACACCAAGTCCCTTTACTGACATGAGTTCAGAATAACTCATTGGCATGATCGGAGTATGAACTAAAATTATTCACAGCGTTAATATTTGAGAAAACTGCTTTATATATTAACACGAATTATTATCATTTCATTGCTTGCAATGTACCTACTGAAAATATAGAGATTTGAATGCAGTCCGTGCAAGGCGAACAATCAATACGGCAACGGGCAACATTCATTGTTTATCCGCCCGATCGCACACACACGCACCTACCTACAATCTCCTTACATTTCACCTACTGGACTTACCTTCATTGTTAATGCCACAGAATTACGCTCGGAATTCTAAACAAATTCAACTTTATCGTGTGCCACTTACCTGAAACAGAAAAACGCATTAAGTTAGCTAAAGATTCATATAAAAATGGCTTCAATCAACGTTAATTGCACATACAACACATTACAGTATCTTGTCGAGATATAGCTGCGGGGAATGTATGTTTATACACCAATAAAATAAATACACCGTGAATTAACAATATACGATTCCATTGTTTTATTTTTAAACATAATATAACTAGGTTTTTGAGGTCAAAAACGTCTCTGTATTTCGATTTGACTAGCAACATTAATTCTTTTTTTATTTGAAAATAGAACAATAGCTCTCTTTTACCAATATAATATTGGATCTAATTTAATAATAAATAAAAGAATGTTATGATTGCGTAATATCATTGAATGATGGAGCTATATCGTAATATAGAGAAGTTTATCGAATCGTAATCATCATCGTTTACATGCATCAAGGTTGCACGGATATAAAATATAATTAAATTGATTCTGTAAACTCAACACATCGTGTATTAATTACCTTACCTTACCTTGTGTCGGTGTTTGTTTATATTTTTTTATTTATTAAATATGTATCAATTTATAACACCTAATAAATCTATTAAGTTTGAAATAACTTATTAATGAATTAAATCGAATTAAATTTAAATAATTTAATCATTAGTCTGTTTCCACTTGCCTGCCTATGCCGATTTAATTATGCCTTCCCACAAAATAATATATACATAAATTTAATAATATCCTTCCGTCGGCTACATATAAATACAAATAGGTGTCAACGTGACCGGCTGCCTTCTTTCAAGTAATATAAATATAAATAACCTTCAAGGATAATGTATCGAGTTACAAGATATATATGTCTTTAAATATATTTATATAAAATAATAGAAGTTCAATAATTAATTCTTATTTATTTATATTGTTTTTACTCAGGTCGTACAGCAATGAGTTATGAAAAAAACATCGATGCCAACTTCGCATCTGATTTGAGCTCGCCGTGGAGAAGGAATGTCACAAGTTGAGAAGGTGCAGTCCAAAAGCCACGCCTAACCACTATTTTGCTGAATACCTTATTGCATATTCCAATTCTCGTGCGATCTGCGGCGAGATTTTCCAAATTTTCAGCTCTCGTACCGCCCGGGGCCTTGTTAAGAATCCATCGGACGTTTGAAATTTGAATTTGCGCTGGCAACGATTGTACGAGAGCATTCCACCCCCGCTGTTAATTGTGATACCTCCATTAGCGGGTACGTGGGTAACCTAATACCAACGCTTGCGTCAGAACTTAATGAGTACCATACTTGCTTTTGATAAATTATTTGTCATTTTATCGATTTACTTGTTCGAATATCTTACGTCCCGAGTTGTATTGGGCTGTAATTTAATGGATAATAATGAACACCAAAATTGCCTTTAGTTGAAATACGATCTAATATCCAGAAAATTATACGACGATGTATTTAGATTACAATAATATCCAGTTACAGCTAGTAACTAAACTATGGAAATTAATTTAATGTACAACAACAATTTGAGTTTAATAATTTCAAGGGAAAATAGATAAACCTGGTAGTTTCAGCAATTTTGTGGTTTATTTTGCCTTGGTAGCCGAGTGGTTCGAATTGCCTGCAGCACAAATATTACAAGTTCAAATCCTGACAGTACTAATGAGTTTTTCTGAACGTATTTACAGTAATACAGCACAACACGAGATTTTCAAAAACGTATGCTTTACTGAGATGGCATGAAGAGATACTCAGCCTGTATAACTCTCACGAGTGATTGTGCGCCGGCGCAACCATCTGTTCTGTATTCATATTATACATTAAAATTCCTAAAATAATAAAATGAAAAACGAAGAAATAAGCAAAATTATCAAGTTCTATCTATACACTTTTACTATTGAGAAATTGTTTTTATAGTACTTTCGTCTTGTTACGTGGTTATTGAATATAAAGAAACTTATTACCTGTTAACAAGAAACCACAAATAATTTAAGAAAATACGCATATTCCATCCGTAGCAATATTTCAACGCTTATTTTTGTAACCGGAGATAACAGTTTGGTCATAGCATTTGAGCGGTTAAAAACGGGAATCTTATGGCGTCCACGACAGAGAACAAAAGGCGACAGCGGCTTTTATATTCTAACAATAAACGTCTGATATCCTTACACAGTGGCTGACGTTTTTAGGTTGTGCGAATACGGCCAACGGAAATGACGCGTCTGTCAGTCTTCACGCAATCGGCGACACAGAGAAAGCAACCAATCTCAATGGTCGCATAGACGAGAGCCGTTGAATCAAAGCGGCTGGCAAAGATGTCAGATTGCTGACGGGAGTTGATCAGGTTATCTATGGTCAAGCTATTGCTTTAGGAGCTCTATTGAACATAGTGTGCACAAGTGGATGGTATCTGATTCAAATAATACAAAATTCCGAATGAGATAATCTCTCCAAGAGATCGTTCTTTTTGTGAAACACGATGCTCTGCTAAAAATATAAAATGTCGCCTTATTCAACCGACACTAGAATACTCTATTGAGCGTTACACAATATAAAGTAGAAGCTAGAACCGAATTAGGAAGTCTTTAAGGCCCGTCTAAGCGCTCTGCCACGTTTCCTCACCCAGTGAAAGTTGTAAATATGACCGAAAGCTCCTACACTGCTCTTAAAAAAAATTATAATAGTTTTATGAAATAAAAATGTGCCCAAGCATATATTTACAAGAGATAATTTTTGTTGAAAACTTCACGCACAATTTAGTATATAATACGAAGGTGCCAACAAGAAAATGAGATCCCGCTTCTGAAAAGGCAACCCGAAGTCATTTTGTAAAGGCACACTACATGCTATAAACAAGGCATGGCTATGACAGAGGCCATGCATACGATATGGACGGCATGCATTATTTCGCGTCGCGTAATACTAAAATTGTCTAAGCACCCCTGTTGCCTAAACCTGTGCGTGCACACAGACGCGTGCTCACACACACTAACACCACTTGCACCCCATACTGTACAGTGTGTGCTGTTAAGTGAAGGAAGGAACGTTATACTAAAGGTTAAAGATATATGATCCATTTCGCCGTCCACTTTCCCATGATTGCTCCCGAGTAACAAGTCAAAAATCCTAGGCTTTTCTTTTATTTGGAAAATATGAAGCCAATGTCCGTCAATGTCCGTGTCTGTCCGAAAATCGGTTTTTTTTTTTTTTTTTTTTTTTTTTTTTTTGTATTGTCTCTCGTAGCGTGAGTTCCGGGAACTTTTGCTACTTAACCGGTCAATGGCGAGACCTAGGCCTCCAGCCAGGCAATTTAGTACTAAGCAACACAGCTAAGGGCACCCCCTGTGGGGTACGAACCTCGGCTTAGTGCGTTGCTGGATCGCGAGCAAGGGGGCTGGGCTGGACTGGTAATTTTATTTATATATTATTTGGGGGCGGGATTTGCGCGTCTGGCTCGGCGCGGGCCGGCGTTTGCGGAGGAGGTCGGGGGGGAACATTACGGCTTATTCGCGTCGAGCATCGCCGGCGAGGACGGAACAGTGGTCGGTTGTGTGTAGTGTTTGTATGTTTTTGTCGGGCGTCCTGGAGGACCGTTATGTCGTCATCCGGTTCGATGACGGCATGTTTTGGACGCCTTATCTTTGAGATAAGGGAAGGAGTGTATCGGGCGGCCGATACGACGAGGGGGTTGGGGTGATTTTCAGCAGAATCGAAATGACGTTTGGACAGTTTTTTCAAAAACTGTTTTATAGTGGGGACTTTGAGGTCAACGTGTAGTTGACTGTTACGCATGTACCACGGGGCACCTGTGGCTCTCCGGAGAAACCGGCTTTGGAGCACTTGCAGGGGGTTGAGTGTTGACTTGCTAGTGTGTGCGAACACTACACCCGCATATGTCATGATTGGTCGAATGCACGTCGTGTAAATCCTCACCTTAGATTTCAATGAGAGTTTACTTCGTGCATTCAACATGCTGTGAAGTCTACCGAGCGCGAAGGCGGCTCGCGCGCGTACCGCCTTTACGTGGTGACGAAAAGAAAGGCGTTGATCGAGGATCACACCCAGGTATTTGGCTTTTTCTTCCCATGGAATGGGTTTGCCGAAGAGGGTGATGGGGGCTACCCGTGGGCGTTCGAGGCCTTTCCAGAATAGAATGGCTGCGCTTTTGGTGGGGTTCACTTCAATTCTCCATTTCCGGAACCACCGCCCCAGGGCTGTGACCGCAGATTGGAGGTTGTCGTGAATTCCCTCGGGAGTTCTACCTTTGTAGTAGATAGCCGTATCATCGGCGAATAGAGCGCTTTTAACTCGTCTATGGAGGGGAATGTCGCTGGTATAAAGCGTGAATAGGAGTGGCGCGAGCACAGAGCCTTGCGGGACTCCTGCTCGTATGGGATGGGGGGAAGAGAGTGTGCCCTCGACTCTGTAGCGGAAGGATCGGTTAGACAAAAAGTCCCGTACTATGCGTACTAGACGGTCCGGCACGCCCAACTGGTACAGCTTGTATATTAAGCCGTTGTGCCAGACCTTGTCGAATGCCTTCGCCACGGCGAAGAGGAGCATACCCGTGGTAAAACCGAATTGGAAGCCGCTACTGACGTCTTCCACTATACGGTGGACTTGTTGGACACAGGAGTGTTTGGTTCGAAAACCGAACTGTTGGTCAGGTATGACTTTCTTAGAGTCTGCAAAACTCTTTAATCTATTGTAAATAAGTCTCTCGTAAATCTTGCCAAGGACGTTGAGGAGACTGATGGGGCGATAACTGGAGGCTTCGGTCTTGGGTTTCCCTGGCTTGGGAATACCTATAACCGTTGCACTTTTCCAGGATTGGGGGGAAAAGTTGTTGCTCAGTGCTGCATTGAAGATGGCAGTGAGCAAAACTATGAGATAAGGGGAGAAGAGTTTGATAACTCTGTTAGCGATCCCGTCGGGACCTGGGGCTTTCCTGGGGTGTAGATCCTTGATCACTTTCCGGACTTCGTCCACCGTGATTGGGGCGATAGGGTGGTCTGGGTGTTCGGAGGGTGGGTGGGATAGTTTGCTTTCGACCTCGGCGTCCACCTTCTTGAGGTGGCGCTGATCTACTGGCAAGGTGCTGGGCGTACATTGAGCCTCGAGACTGTCGGCCAGGCACTCGGACTTCTCGTCGTCGTCAAAGGCGGGCCCTTGATTTGGACGAGTGAGTGGAGGCATGGACGAGATTTTGTCTGATTTAAGTTTCCGTTGGAGATGCCAAAAGGCCAAGTGACTCGGTTCAAGTTCCCCTAGGAACTTGTTCCAGCGAGCGTCTCGCAGGTCTTTCATGCGGTATCTCAGATTGCGCTGGAGTGACCTCAGAAAGGTGCGGTTCGCTTCAGTCGGGTGAGCTCTATGCGCTCGGAGGGCGGCGTTCTTTTCCGTCACCAGTTCACGCACGTCGTCGGGAAGTTTCCAGCGATGGTCTTCCATCACCGGAACTTGTCGTGAACAGGCGTCCACGGCTGACTGTACGTGAGCTGTGAGGGAATCGACCGCCTTTTGAGTGTCGGCTGCCGACTCTATGAGGGGCGGGATACTATCTAAGTGAACAGATGAAGAGGACTTGAGGAGTTCCTCCAGTTTTCTCCAGTCTGTTATCTTTTTCTGAGGTGGGGACTGACCTGAGTCCGGGGGGCCTAGTCGGGGGGAGAGCGCTAAGGTCACAGGTCGGTGGTCGGAATCTAACTCGTCGTGCGACCTCAACGAGTGCAAACGGAGGTTTACATTCTTGAGGATCGCAATGTCTAGTACGTCCGGTCGGTGGTTGATATTCTCGGGATAGTGGGTGGGGTGCATAGGCGCAATGACGTCGAATTGGAGGAGCCCGCTGAGGTCCTCCAATTGGCGTCCTCTGTTATTTCGTGAGTGGCTGTTCCAAGAATCGCTCTTGGCATTCAGGTCACCCGCGATAATAACCGAGCTACTGAGGTTGATGAGGGCTTTGATATCCGCTTTGATATCGGCCGTCGAGTTGACTGGGGAACAGTACGCAGAGACTATCGTGATCGGCTGATGGCCGGTCATTCCTAATCGACAGATTGAGGTCTCAATGTGGGAGAGGGTTGGCGGTTGGATCGGGATACAGTGCAGGGACCTCTTGTAATAGATCAAAGTACCGCCGAGGGCGGATCGAGATCTATCATTGCGAACCACGCAGTAGTTTGCAATTCTAGGGTCTCGGTGTGATGGTTTCAAGAAGGTTTCCTGCACTAAGAAAACGTCGATATTGTTGTCGCGGAGGAACGCGGCGATCTCTTCCTTTTGGCTGTGAATGCCGTTGGCATTAAAGTAGCCAATTGAAAGTGATCGGGGTTTGATTCTGCTGCTTACGTTTGAGTCCATTATTGGTTGGACGAGAAGGTAGCCAGGGACTCTGATACATCGGCGTAGTCGCCGAGCACCTTGAGGAGGGCCAGAGGGTCCTTCCGGACGGCCCTGAGGCTTCGTGCCATCTCGTTAACCCGTGAGAGGTTGACGGTGGAGAAAAGATCCGCCAGGAATGCCATGTTGGCGGAGGTTTCAGAGGGGGAGGAAGTGGGCTGGACCGCCTGGGGTCTACGAGGGGGATAAGCAGCCTGGGGCTGGGGCTGTTGGGGTTTGGCGGTGGAGAGCGACGGCAGAGGTGTAATCTGCGGGCTCGGGGCCGCTGAGGGGACAGGGGGGGACGCTTGTGGGAGGGGTGGAAAGTCCCTCGGAGGGAGGGCCCTCCACGGGGAAGGTCGAGGTGGGGCGGGTTGCGCGGGGGGGGCGTTACGCCATTCGCGGGCCGCCGCCCTCTTGACCACGACCGGTCTGGGCTTGGGGGCTTTGGGACAGCCCCCGTAATTGGCCGGGTGGCCTTCCTGGCGGCAAAGCACGCAACTAGGGGGCGAGTCGGCGAGTGTGCGGTCCTTAGGGCGCGAGCAGTCGCTCGTCCCATGATCACCCAGGCACTTGACGCACCTGGGTTTCGCGTTGCAGTTACGCGAAGCGTGCCCGTATAGTTGGCAGTTGTGACACTGCCCTATAGGGCCGCCCTTGTGGGGAGTTTCAACCCTTATGCCAGACAGGTGGCATAGGGTTTTAATCTTAAAGACGGCTTTGCCGTCGGGGGAGTTCTCGCAGATGGCGAGAACCATGTTAAATGCCTCTCCGGCATTTTGTCGGTGCATGCGGTGCACCTCCTTCACCGCGACATTCTGAGCCTTCAGATCATCTTTGATCGACTCGGTATCGATTTCGCGTGGGACGCCGCGGATGACGACCCGGAGTAAACGGTCCTCCGGCAGGTCATAAGTGTGGTATTCCACACTTCTGGCCTGCAGGAGCTTGGTGAAGGCTCGGAATTCAGTCGAATTGGCCGTTGGCCGTGGCCGTGGCCCGGGTGAAGGAGATACGGTTGGTTTTACACCAACCGGAGATTTCCGTCCACTTGGACTTAGTGTGGACGAATACGGGGGGGCAAGAGCGCTCCTTCGTCGAGGAGGGCCGCGTGGGTCGCGGGACGGGGGAGAGCCGGCTAGCCTGAGTGGCTTCGGCTTCCGGAGAGGCGAGGGGGGCGGGGGAGGGGGGTGCCGAGGACGAGGCTACCGGGGAGGGCTGTGCGGCGGGCACGGGCACGGTCTTGGGGGCTTTAGTGGGGGGGGAGGGTGAGGTTGAGGCCTCCTTCTTTTTAGCGCGTCTGGCGCGCTTCTTGGAGCCCGTGACGGGCGTAAATTCGTCCGAGGAGCCCTCGGACGACTCGGATTGTAATGACTCCATTTCGGAGTCCACAATGACAGATTCGGGGGACAAGGGGGAGTCCTGAGACTTATTGGCCTCGTTGGTGACGGCTATGATTGCGCTCTTGTCCAGCGCTGCTGTCGCCTCGGCAGTAGGGGTACCCGCGTTTATATCGCGGGTGTATTCGTCATATTGACGTCGGAGGGTGGGCACGGCGTCTAAGAGCCGCGCGAGAAAAGCCAGTGAGGCTTGGGGGTCCATAATTGTGGACATGGTGGGTAAAGACGTGGGAGGGCAAGGCGGTAAGGGAAACGTAAGGGAAACGTGTTTCGGGGCGCGGTCGCCCAGGGGAAGAAACACGTAAAGAAACCCCTGGTGACTTAAACGTTAGAGACCCGATCCCCGGGGGGTTGACCCGGGGGTGTGTACTGAACCCTCCCTGTCGGGTGTAGACAGGGAGGTGAGTGTGCCTATGGTGTGAGCCCTAAGCTTGTATTCCCACTGCCAGTCTTATTGTGCAGCGGGTCCCTGACAGTTCCGGTGTAGAGAGCACTAGTCCGTGGACAGTGCCCAAACTAACACCGGAGGATAGGAGGTAAGGAATAGGTAGGGTGGGCGGTGGGTGATGACCAGGCGCGACTAGGGTAGACCCCAGGGCCGGTGAACCTGGTCCCGTCCGTTTGTAGCCTTACCCTGAAGGGGCAAGGCTAAGAGCGCAACGGGGCAGCGCCCCACTCGGTTTCGTTGGCACCGTTTGGTTTCCACCGAATGACCACGAAAATGTGGATTTTCCCAGAAGGGGACAAATATTATTGTCGAGAAACAAGAATTGTGATTGTTGTTGCCTTGAAAAAGGCGACCAACAATCACCACGTGCGGCTACCGCGTGGCGATTTGCGTAGCGGCGGGTGTGGCTTCTGCCGGTCGTAGCGGGCGCAGAGCGCGGGAGCGGTGGGAGCACACGTCTGCTCGGTACGGCGGCCGGAGCGAGAATGTTGGAAATTTGTGGGTGTAGGGTGGGTTTTAACCCAATGATTTATCATTATATTTTGGTCATATGGTAATGATGGCCAAAAATACGTTCCACTAGGGCTTGCCTAATATCGAACTAGATATCCGTTGTTTCAAGAACTGCATCCAACGTTTTCTCTTATTTGACGATTAGAATTTTTTTTTTTTCTCTATTTCGTCCTCTCATAAAAGCATTTTTTTTTCAGTGTTAATAGTGTTTGTGGCATTTGCAATCCACTTTTATCATTCGCTGGTGGTGCAGAAGTGCGAATCATCTGTGCAAGACATCGAACAGCTGGAGAACATGAAGAGGGATTTGGACACTGCTACTGTCAAAGTTAACATGTTCTAAGATTACCTGGAAGAAGAAGAATTTACAACAGTTTTATTTTTTCATTCGGCCACTTTGTCCAGTGCGCTATTTTGAGATATCAAGCACACACTATACCATTATTGTTTATATACATTGTCTTTACAGTTAAAAGAGGACAAAAGACGATCTAAACAATATATTTTTATTATTGATCATTCATATTTTGATACTGGACTTTTGGCCGACTGAGACTAATTATGACACTCAATAATACCACATTGTTTCATTTATTAATGCAAATGTGAACTATTGTATGCATAGGTGGGTAGCCTCGGGAACCTCAGCCCTGTGAATTCCTTATTAATATGTATATGTATATCCGGTCATAGAATAATACAGTATGTTTACAGTAAATCTGAAAGTAGCCAATTTATATTTTAGAGGTAGGTAAAAGTGCCAATGTTGCTACCATTATAACTAGATAATATTTTTTTTGACATGCTAAATTCTCTATGCCGCTGTCAAAATTATAATACGATAAGTAAATTGTGCTATGTATTTCTACAGTACCTAATTTGTGGACTCATCTCAATAATGTATCAATTCGTTACAAGATCTTAGGTCTGCAATCTCATTTTTGTCTCAAAGACGTTATTTTTAATTAATAAAGCTTGATACATTTCGATTCCCTTATTTGGTACTATTTCTTATCTAACGAACCATACTTTTCTGTCATCTTCTACCTTATCTCTCGTTTCAGCAGAACTAAATATTAAATACCCTTCATTTACTACGAATTACCAACATTCGGAATCTGTCAGTGTTTGTTATTACCCCAAAAACACGTTTTTAACTTTTATGTGTAAATAATTTAGTTTTATTAACGACTAGTGTAAAACATTGTTGTATTTTTAATTAAGTTGTAATGTGGGAGATTGATAACATTGTATTAATGCTTGGACTCTACTTTGTAATTGATATATCGTTACGCAATGCCGAGTCTGCGTGAACAATGTTTCCGATAAAATCAACGATAGCAGTTCAAATTGAATTAGTTTTTAATTTCATTTCATTTGATTTGTGCGAATTAAAGTTCCTTTCGAAATATGAAAACGTTTATTTTTGACGTGACAACGTCTTAAATTAGGTTGCGGCTGGGAGTCACTTATGAAAAAGTGTAACGCCCGGTAACGTTACGATGAGTCACCGAAAACAAAATATATTTCTATAGTAAAAATTTGTGCAATTCTTATTTTCATTCAATTCCTTGTTCCTATTGTGCAATTTAATTATATTCATATCAATAAATATTCTACCGAGAAAAAGACGTTGTCACGTAAAATCTTCGCCCGTAAAACCGACTTTACAGGCAACCATTTTTTTCATTATTTATCACTTATTAAATTAGTATTCTATGGTAGGATATATTTAAAATATTGATTAATGTATAATACAAAATTTTTACCTGCTGGCATAGCCAAAGGAGGGATATGTACAAATACTTCGTGTTTATAATAAAAAATGTGAAAGACAACAGTTGCGTAATATTTATTTCATTATTACTCAGTGTTCAATAGTAGCCTGATTATTATCGATGATTTTCAGGTCTTTTTTAAATTTGATCACTGTTATGAATTTAACTGCCAGTATGACTATAATATGACAGGCAGACAGGCAGGTTTTTTTTTATACTACATGAGTGGCAAACAAGTATGCGGTCCGCCTGATGGTAAGCGGTTACCGCCGCCTATGGACGCTTGCAACAACAGGGGTATAAATCGCGCGTTGCCGACCCTATTTTATTATTTATTTATTTATGTATTTCACTCTGTGGCAGAGACTGATGTATTAGTCAGTACTTTCCAGTGTTCAATAGTAGTCTGTGGTAAGTAGCGCAGAACAGAATGCGCTTGATAGTAGATGCTTGATACCTACACAATAACTAGACTTGAGAGTATAGATAGTGCCATCCACGAAGACACGCCTCACCAATTTCTAGTCGAGGAGGTATATGCGTGGAGTATGTCCCAAATCTATTAGTTGTAGTGACTAGAAATTTGGTGGGGCGCGTCTTCGTGGATGGCACTATCACTAGTATCACTATCCTCACTCGAACCACTCGGCCACCTCGCCTTTAATAAATTTAATTATTTATAGAAGGAAGACAAAAATCGTTGCTGTGTTGCAGACATTAACATTCCCCAACAGAGATGAAAAGAGTGTGTGAGAGGTGTGTATGTGTGTGTGTGAAATACACATACATACATATCATTACGCCAAGTCCCTAACGGGGTAGACAGAGAGTATAGAGCGCCAGTTCTCTCTAGACTTACATACCTCTTTCGCTTCGCCTGTGGTGTTCGCTGTGAAATATAAATTACATATATTGAATGGTACATAAATAACAGTAGCCTTACATTACATTTCCAACTGCAATTCGCAGTGGGCACACATCGCACAGTATCACGTACGAATGAGGTTTTTATAATTACTATTCAGTGTAATTGATTATTAGCCGTTCTATTCATCTATACATATTATAAAATTTGAGTGTCTGTTTGTAATATTGAAATAACCGCTTTTTACTAAATGCATATGGATGTATACACGGTACATACACCAAAATATCATTTATTTTTGTCTGTCTGTCCGTCTGTTTGTTCCGGCTAATCTCTGAAACGGCTGGATCGATTTTGACGGGACTTTCACTGGCAGCGGATATAAAAAGGAGTAACTTAGACTACTTTTATTTTGGGAACTGAACAATTTTTTTTTTGTCCGCAATCGTCGATAAACAAGCATATGAATACTAAATCACTGAAATACGAAATTCAAATAATAAAACTAACCAATATTAACGATTTCGACATTTATTCCTAAGACCAAATAGTACAAATTCACAGTCCGCAAAGCATACAATCTTCTACTGTCCAATATCAACACTATTTACACCTTACAAACTACTGTTACAAAAATGAATGAATGACAAAGTGACAGGATTGTTAAAGTACTTATATTCTAGGCTGATTATATAATAAAACCAAATCACTGGAATATTAAGAAATTATTTACATCAAATTTGAAATAAAAATGTATCCTATTTTAAAGTGCCTTCAATATTAATCATCAGACAATTTTAAGCTAATTTAAGTTGAAATGATCCAATTTATTTTAACAGATCCATACATATGGTGGTTGGAAATCAGTCCATGTGTAATTTTGACTGACAGAACTGTCAATATTCAAACTACAAAAATGTTTTGAATAGATTCAGATGAAGTAATAATTTCTTTTATGGATGTGTTTCTTCTGACTTACCAATGATTTTGGACAAAAGTATGAATAATAAGACGAACCGTGTACAATGTTCTCATAGTAGAGCTTACGAATATTCATGCACAAGAATAATCTATTCATTCAATAACATTGTGAACATGCAAAATTATTAGTGATTGTTATACTTACGGATATTATCCTAATAGCAGCTGGATGTAGCTTGACTTCTCAAATTAAAATACAAATTTAGAGACAGACTAACATTCTAGAGTATATTTAGCAATCTAAACGTACGTAATAAACATTCACTACACATATCCCATCTATATATATATATATATATATATAAAAATGTTACGTTGGTTTGTGTACGCCTCAAAAACTCAAAAAGTTCTGCACCGATCAAGCTGAAATTTTTGCATGATATATAATCGGGATCAAGGATTGTTTTTATCTATTTCTTGCATCAGTCACATATCCACAGCGAAGGGTTGGGAAGGGCTGGTGTCTAATAAAACCAGTCTTAAGTATTGCTTTTTACAAGACATAAGAAACTGATGAAACACAGAAGCGGTCTGTTAGTCTAGACATCAACAACCCATATTAATATTCAGGGTGTCATAAAATCTAATAATATAACATAACCGGGGGCAGTATAAGTTAGAGTGAAAGGATCACTTATTAATATTATATTAGCTTGTATTGCCTGCAGGGAACTCTATTTGAATAAAAAAAATATGATTGATTATAGTGATACCATATAAAAGTCATGTAAGGACGAAAATCCACATAATACTATATAAGCATGGTATTTAGTTTTGTATTTATATATAGTATAGTTAACCTATTGTTAATTGAATGTATTCAGTATAACCATGTGTTTTAAAGACAAAATTTACAGTTTTCTAACATAGGTGTAGTACGCATTTGTTCCGTGCAATTGTTAGAGAAGAAATTGTCCTTTCATAAAGTACAGTCAAAGGCAAACAAAATCTAGACTTATATTACCCATCCCATATGTCTGAACTCTGTCTTTACTATTGACACACTTTGCTCACCCATATCTCAAAGAATGTTAATCTGTCTTTGTTTTACTCTAAGCTTGTCACAAAATAAGAGGCTAATCTACTGCCATTAAATTATTATTGTGTTTAATTGGGAATGATTCGGCATGATGGCATGATGATAAGTGAGTATAATTTTATGGTTATATGTAAACCAATGTTATACAGGTTCATTAACGACCTACCTTAGTTGAATTTTAGATAGTCTTATTTTGTGACAGTTGTAATCAGATACCTTAATAATAACTATTCAAGTAAGCACAGTCATCATATCACATCTCAACATCCATCACCGGAGGTTCTGCACTCAGGGCACTCCCCTTATTTGGTTCGTCTTCCTCCTTCTTCTTCTCTATATCTTCATTTAACTTCTCCAGAATATTGTCCCTTGGTTTCCATACAACTAGTGACATGTGAGGTTTCTCCAACCTGAAATACATTCATCATTATAGTATCAGCCAGAGGTCTATTGCTGAAGGCATCTATACCTATTATTATTTTAAAGAAATGGACTGTTTGTTTGAATGTGCTACTCAGGAATTCCTAATCAGATTGGATAAAATATTTTGAATTAATTTAATTAACATATCCTCACATCTTCCCACAAGGGTTCACGAAGGAGTAGGCAGAGGTGTATAGCTAGTACACACACAACCATCCAGCCTAATTCCAGTTACATGTTAAGGAGTAAATTAGGCTACAAAATTTTTTCATATATATATATATACGTAAAATATATATATATATATAAAAAAATCTACCTATAGCATGAGTAGGATGATATGTATGTTTAAAATTTCCATAACCAAATAGGATTTAAATGCAATTGATGATGAATGAAATTGATAGTTTAATTTGAACTCAATCTCACCTTTCAATCAATGCAGGTGGCAGCAGTGGTTCTTCTGTGATCCTTTTCAACTCTTCGGACAGCACAATAGTGTGGCCTTTTAGTTTTTCATTCATATTTGTTGGAACTGGTTCCATTCCAACATCCATAACTTCATCGGATAATGAGTGCGCAGTATACTGAGACGATATGTGGAGGCTATTCAAATGGGCTGCCATTTTTTCCTCTGTTATTAACTGCTTAGGTGGGCTAGAAATACAGCAATTCTTTAATAAAGATTTTTGCTCTATTTTAAAATACAGTTTACCATAAATTATGATCATGCCATGTCACATTAAGGGTCCGCAGAGGGAGTAGTGCTTCAGTTTGCCTATTAGGGCTCCACCTCCACCTCTTTTGAGATATTCACTGTATGTTTTTATATGTTAGGTGAAATCTTAATTTTTGTAGTCTACATATGTACCATGCAAGTGCAAGTGCAAGTGCCCATATGCAACAGTAACTGCTTACCATCAGGCAGACTATGCTTGTTTGCCACCCTTATGGAATAAAATTGTAGGTATATATTTTTTTATAATTATAATATAACTAATTTATAATTTTATAAATTGTATGTCCAAAATATTACTATGAACAATATATAGCATTAGGTGTGCCATATAAACAAATAGGTAGGACAAACAGAGACATATAACTGCATATAATACAATACCCTAAACCAAAGAGCATGTATGAAGAGAATAATGAAAGTGGACGAAGTGAAAGAAGTATGTAAGGATTGCAGCAAGTGAAGAGAAGTAGTCTCTGCCTACCCCTACGGGAAAGAGGCGTGATTATATGTATGTCTTCTTCTTCTTCGTCGTTACACTCTTGGCAGAGTGGTCGTGGCTGTCATTTCTTGTGCGGCGACCCTAACCACACGGCGCCATTCTTCTCGTACAGCCGCGCGTCTGGTGCTTTCGTGCAGAGGGCAATTTGTAGCCGCCTTTATTTGGTCAGTCCATCTCATGGGGGATCTACCGCGCGGTCTAATTCCATCCACTTTACCCTGAACTACCAGGCGCTCGATGGACAAAGCTCCACGTCTTGATACGTGTCCGAAGAAAGTAAGGATTCGAGACTTCACTATGGAGGACAGGCGTTGCGTATGTATGTACATACGTATAATACAATACTACAGACAAAGCAACACTTTAAGTGCAACAGTTTACTTTCTTTATTTAAGAGCCTGCGATGTTTTGTATAACACTTACATTGCAGGTTCCACGTCGAAACTCTTCCTTTTACAATGAATAACAGGTGGGATTTGTGCTGCTCCATTATTGGGCATTTGCCCGGTGAACTGCACCAACTGCGGCGGCGATGTCAAGCCCCAAGGTATGCCTTGAACATTCCATGGAGCTCCCGAAGGAGCCGGCATAATGTGAGCCGTTTGCATGCCTCGATTGTAAGGCTCGGAGGACCCCAGTGCTTGCTGTGCAAACATCTGCTTCGCAAGTTCGTCTGACTGGTTGTATTGATACGAAGGGTACCCGTATATATCCATTTTTATGGCTCCTCAACTCACTTCACGAAATACTTCAAATTCTCAGGCAACTAGTTAAATACGCACTGAATAGCAATAATAAACAAAAACTCAAATTTCACGACTGACAGTATGTATTTCTTTTAGTAGCTGGCCACAGCGTCTGTACAATATTAGTCTATGTCTTACAATACAGAATACAGACTTTACGTCATTAATCAACGAGTTGTTGTCACCGAGAAAGTTCCTGAAAGTTCTACATCCGACCGCGCTTAACAGATAAAAAAGCGAATATAATGAATAACTGATATTCTCGCTCGATCACGGGATATTAGATCTTTTGATAGTATCGGTATTATTTTAATGTCGACGATCATTAATCAGAGTATTATCTCCCATAATACAATATGTAAGAATTGATCTGTTTCTTACATAAAAAAATACGTTTTTTAAAGGTCTAATCACTACTTTTCAAGTATGCTGTGTATCTGTCCACAGGATACTTTTAACAGAACTGACAGAACCGAGTATTACCTATATACGCTAGTAAAGATTACAAATATTACAATGTATACTGTGTACGCTAGCGTCTTACGTCAATCACTTCACTTGCTTTCGTTCTGATTTGATTTGAGTAAGTCGAGGTACCTGGATAATTCTGTATACGAAGTTAGTGATACGTTTTTTTTTATAATTAATTGAACCAAGTAAATGTATATTTGAAATCATATTTACACTGAACTCGCAGTATAGTTTAAAATAATGTAAAAAATTTGACGAGCGGTGGTGCACAAATTTCAAAATGGGTCTGGACTTCGACGTTTTGGAGTTTTGTAAAAAACTTCGTCAAAACCGGCCCCCACCGTACCAGTGCCCACTAGAGAAGTGTGATAAGGTGTACAAAAGTTTATGTGGGCTGCAGTATCATTTAGTTAACTACGATCATGACAACCCGACGCCTGCAACGCCTGCCGTTGCCAACACAACCGGAAGAAAGGGAGGTCGAGGGCTGCAGTTCCTACTGGTGACATAGCCCTTCAAAGCCCACCAAAAGAAGCCCTAACATTCGCGGAAGCTCAGAAAGTGGTGCAGTTTGAGATCGATGGCAAAATAAGCAGAATACCAATAGACCAACCCCTGCCTATAATGTCTTTAGATGAGTGGGAAAAGAAAAATGCTGAGCTTGAGAAGCCCTTGCCATTTGTCGAGCCACCGCAGGAGCCACATGTGAAGCTGCCTGAAGCCAGTTTCAAGGTATAATGAACATCTTATTGTATCATTATAGATTTATAATAAGTTATTCTTATACATATAAAAATTTTAGAGAATTGTTTTTTAGGTCTTTGTACAATGCTGACTTTAATTTTTATTGTATTACACATATGACAAATGTCACTACAAGTCTGAAAAACTTTTATTAAAGGCCTGGTTAGGTCACCCCATTATCACTTTTTTAACATGTTTTTATTATCCTGGCTTGATGCTTCTTCACTCTATTCTTGGATTTCTAAATGATGCTATAAATTGTTTTTTATCAGGTCATTGATGATTACAATGAACGGGTCTGTGATGCCCCTCCCCGGCCTAATGCTTATATACGCTTCATTGAGAAATCAGCTGAGGAGCTGGATGGAGAAGTGGAATATGATGTAGATGAAGAAGACACCGCCTGGTTGGGGATACTGAACAAGGCACGAGCCAAGCAAAACTTGCCAGCTGTGTCGGTTGACACACTAGAGCTCTTGATGGATAGATTGGAAAAAGAGTCTTATTTTCAGGTATTTTAGAAATAATTTTATTTGCAACAGTTCAATTCAATTCAAAATTATTTTATTCTTCTCACATACAAAAATCTGCTGCAGAAATTAAGGGTTTAATTAAGCAAGTTAATATACACTTTGTAGGTGGGACAGTGTCATGAAGTTCTGATTTATCCAACAGCTTTGAAGAAAGAAAAACTTTACTAGGCTATTTTAGCAACATATTTATTGATTTAATCATTGCTATAGGTAGATAGTGATACAATTATTGATCACAGCAAAACATCCAACATTTTGTATAGGTGTCTAGTATCCATATTTTATCATCATGTAAAGATTGTCATAAATGGATAAATGAATGCAGCTGGATTCCAGGGAGGCTTTCAAGAAATGTTCAGCAGAACAAAAGATTTACTGAGTGATAGTACTTATGTTTGCAATGATCCACTAAGCATTAACAAGCCATAATGCCCACTAGATAACTATATAGCTATGTTGGGATATTTCTACCCTACATTGCTTACTGTGTATGGCAATTTTTTTTCTCAGGTTACCCAAAGTGGTCAACAAACAGCAGCAACAGTGGATGAGGATGCAGTCTGCTGCATCTGTATGGATGGGGAGTGTCAAAACACCAATGTCATACTGTTCTGTGATATGTGCAATTTGGCTGTCCATCAGGATTGCTATGGGGTATGTGAAATCACACAGTGGACATCATTAATTCATCCTTAAACTGTGGATGTGCTAGGTCAGGTCATCATCATTGCATATCCATCATACCAAATCCCTTGCAGTGTAGACAGAGATATTAAAGTACCAGTCCTTTCTAGATGCATAGACCTATTTTTCTTTTTGCACAATAAGTGCTTGTTTGTCACCCAAGTAGTATATAAAAAAAAAAGTGTCTTCATTCTGTGCTAGAGTCAACTTCATTATTTCACACAAATTTTAGGGTTAGCTAAATCAATTAATTATAACATTCACCAAACTCAGTCCCTCCCAGTGTAGGCAGAGCTAGTAGAGCACCAGTCCTTTCTAGACTTCTTTCTCTTCTTCCACATTCATCAGTGTCTTTGTTCATATTCACCTGTCTCCACATTTGACATTCTCTTACTTGATTATTTCAAAAACAAGATCTAATTTGTTAGTGTAACTTTCATGGTGTATTCAGTGATTGATTAACTAAGGCAGTACTCAAATACCAGTTGCAGTTCAGAAGTTACTTCACCTGAAATATATTTTAGGTGCATTCATGACAGATGGCGCGTCCAACACAATTTCTCAAACACTATACACATGTGCTCAAATTTTTGCAGGTTTCCACATAATGTTTTCCTTCACCGTAAAGCTTGTTGCATGCTAATGTAATAATAAACTCTACTTAAGTTCAGAAAGAACTCATTGTCACAATTGGGCTTGAACTTGCAATCTTAGTGTTATAAGCGAGTATACGCATCACTCGGCCACTAATGCCCTTAGTGGATATAATTAAAGCTATGTATATTTTTTATCAGGTACCATATATCCCTGAGGGGCAATGGCTGTGCCGAAGATGTCTTCAGTCACCGTCGAGGTTGGTTAACTGTGTGCTGTGCCCAAATACTGGAGGTATGTTATAATTCAACATTTCACTTTCACTTTCTAGCATAGTGGCATATGCTTTCTGATGATTTCCAAACCTGTTGTTATGTTTCTAATATATTTTTTCATATTTAATTTCATTCCATAGCTTATTATTTATTCTATTGTATGACTTTGTAAAAGACAGTAAGTCTTAAAAATATTGACATCAAACTGTAATTGGGGGATTTACTAGAGGGGCAGATATGTTTTAGCTCCTTTTTGCATTCCTGTAATAAAAACGTGAGCTTACATCTCACTACCTCCAACCCCAGAGTAATTATAAATTGAGTCAGGCATAACCACTGAATGGATGAAATAAGACGCAGTGATAGACCATTAGCTAGATTAACATATAGGATATTATGTTTTATTCTAGACTAACCGCCCGTCCCGGCTTCGCACGGGTGGACATTTATTTTTTAAACATTTCGGCATATAATTTATTTTTTTCTTACAATTAAAATAGCCTATATTAATCAGTGATAATGTAGCATTATAATGGTGAAAGTATTTTTAAAATCGGTCCAGTACTTTTTGAGCCAATTCCTTACAAACATACTTGCATACAAATCTTTCCTCTGTATAATATTTTATTCTAGAAAAGTACTATAAACATATTCTTTCTGGTACAGGTGCATTCAAGCAGACTGACCAGAGCACGTGGGCGCACGTCGTCTGCGCCCTCTGGATACCAGAAGTTCGCTTCGCTAACACTGTGTTTTTGGAGCCAATAGGTAAACATTATTACATACATACATACATACGTACATATCAATCAACATGCCGAGTCCCTCACGGGGTAGGCAGAGAGTATAGAGCGCCATTTCTATCTAGTCTTACATACCTATTTCGCTTCGTCCACATTCATCAGTCTCTACATACATGCTCGTCGGTTTCTTTTTTTTCCTATTTATGAATCCAACATAGTTTATAATTGTTATACTAAAACGATGTACGGGATATGTATGTATGTATGTATGTGTCTGTAGATTCCATAGAGACGATCCCAGCGGCCCGCTGGAAGC
This sequence comes from Drepana arcuata, assembly GCA_016069955.1. Classification (NCBI taxonomy): domain Eukaryota; kingdom Metazoa; phylum Arthropoda; class Insecta; order Lepidoptera; family Drepanidae; genus Drepana; species Drepana arcuata. The sequence goes on along the minus strand of JACCPG010004634.1, from coordinate 9,509 downwards.
TGCAGTGTATGGTGTGCAAGCAGCGCGGCGCTGGCGCCTGCATCCAGTGCCACAAGACCAACTGCTACTCCGCCTTCCACGTCACGTGCGCGCAGCAGGCAGGGTAACCGCTTACTGTATAGAAGCATATCCTGAAATCACTAAATCAGCCTGTCGATCCTTTCGATAAATTTACCGTAAAATAATTACATCACCACACTTTTCAATCATTACATACATCACGCCTTCCCACAAGGGTCCCCGAAGGGGTAGGCAGAGGTGTAAAGGTGCCCATACACCCACTTTCAGCCAGAGATATATTTTAGGTTCTACATGACAGATGGATAGTCCATCGCCGTTACTCAAGCACGACTGTACATCTTTGAATTTCTTCTCACGCGTATGCAGGAATCCTTTCGATGTTTTCCTTCACCGTAGAGCTCGTGATGTGACTTATCACTGTACTTAAGTTCAGAAAAACTCATTTGAACAGCTCGAACTTGCAATATTTGTGTTGCAGCCGACTATTCGAAGCACTCGGCCACTAGGGCTCATTACCATACTAAATTAAGTTAAAACCAAGTGTACACCTATACACCCTTGTGTGGTTTTCATTCCAGGTTTCTATTCTATGGGAAGTTTATATATATTTGTAGCAAATCTTCTTACGGTGTTTATTTGTATGTAGGTTGTACATGAAGATGGAAGCGGCAGGCTCGGGGCGGGATCCCAGCCAGCCGGTGCAAGTAGCCAAAATGGCTTACTGCGATGCACACACTCCCGCGCATGTACTGCAGGTAATAATTATACCTTCTACCACCGCACCTCTCGCCATTGACGGGGAATTCATCCCCTTGGAACCCCAAAGGACTCGCACGACGCGATTCCAAAGGAGTTTCCTTCCGCGAGCGATCAGACTGCGGGTCGATCACACCGTTGAGGCTCAACTCGAAAGATACTCTTCAAGAACCATTCGGAAAGCTTGAGTCAATCGTGATGCAAGCACTTACTCGTGGTTAACTACTTCAAAAAGGAAATAAATTAATAAAAAAATGTCATGAGTACTCGAAGCTGGAGAGCATGTACCTATAAAGGAACTGATGAATGTGGACGAAGTGAGTGAAGGGGTTCGTAAGTCTAGAGAGAGCTGGCGCTCTACTGTCTACCTACCCCGTTAAGGACTCGGCGTGATGTTATTAGTATATATATAAGAAAAGTATGATGTTATTGTTTTAACCAATCAAGACATCTCGTAATAATTTGTTTTTTTATAGGAAAGGAAAGCATTAGAGTCCGAAGGAGACACGAAGTCCAACGATCTGTCAGCGATAAGGCAGAAAGGCAGAGATAAGATCAAACAGGTATGTCATGGTTGTCTTCAGCAATATCTCTTAGTTTGCCATAGCCACCAGATGGAGCGTGGTGCTGGTGCCCACGGCGGGAGTGGAGGCAGTGTGTTGTGTGGGTGTAGGCGCGGCGAGTGCTGGCCCTCAAGCGCACGTGGGCGCCGGTGGTGCTGGTGCCCACGGCGGGAGTGGAGGCAGTGTGTTGTGTGGGTGTAGGCGCGGCGAGTGCTGGCCCTCAAGCGCACGTGGGGGCCGGTGGTGCTGGTGCCCACGGCGGGAGTGGAGGCAGTGTGTTGTGTGGGTGTAGGCGCGGCGAGTGCTGGCCCTCAAGCGCACGTGGGCGCCGGTGGTGCTGGTGCCCACGGCGGGAGTGGAGGCAGTGTGTTGTGTGGGTGTAGGCGCGGCGAGTGCTGGCCCTCAAGCGCACGTGGGGGCCGGTGGTGCTGGTGCCCACGGCGGGAGTGGAGGCAGTGTGTTGTGTGGGTGTAGGCGCGGCGAGTGCTGGCCCTCAAGCGCACGTGGGCGCCGGTGGTGCTGGTGCCCACGGCGGGAGTGGAGGCAGTGTGTTGTGTGGGTGGAGGCGCGGCGAGTGCTGGCCCTCAAGCGCACGTGGGCGCCGGTGGTGCTGGTGCCCACGGCGGGAGTGGAGGCAGTGTGGTGTGTGGGTGTAGGCGCGGCGAGTGCTGGCCCTCAAGCGCACGTGGGCGCCGGTGGTGCTGGTGCCCACGGCGGGAGTGGAGGCAGTGTGTTGTGTGGGTGTAGGCGCGGCGAGTGCTGGCCCTCAAGCGCACGTGGGCGCCGGTGGTGCTGGTGCCCACGCTGCCGGCGGCGCGCGTGGCGGAGGTGGCGCAGCTGGCGCCGGCGCCGGCGCGGGCGCAGCTCATGAAGCGGCTGCTGGCGTACTGGACCCTCAAGCGCCACAGCAGGAATGGCGTCCCGCTGCTGCGCCGATTGCAGAGCCTCACCAGCCATCACGGTCAGTCCTCCAGATTTAACATGACTCATGGTCTGCTACTCTCATTCATCTCATAACGCTCTTATGCGTCTCTGGGTAATTAAAATTGAATAAGTTTCTTTTGATAAGAAAATACAGAACGATAGGCTTACGATAATTTCTGTTTATTAAGATTCAATAACAATAATCGTATGCCACCCATATCATACAAAGGAATAGTGACTGACCGAATGACACACAAAGTGGCAAGGAAAATGTCAAGATGTAAAATAGATTGTTTTCTTTAAATGATAATGAATTCCATGATTCAAATTTTTTAACTGCTGTGCAGAGCAAATTGCTCATTACGCCACTTTTTTTTTATGCCACACGGGTGGCAAACAAGCTTGGGGTCCGTCTGCTGGTAAGCGGTTACCGCCACCTATGGATGCTTGCAACACCAGGGGTATAGCTCTCTCGCTGCCGAGCTTCCAGGAATCTTTTCACATCCTTCTTGTGAGCTCCACTACGAAATACTTACCTATGGTTCTTTAAGATTATGATCAAGTTGTATTTTGTCAAATCATTCGTATTATGTTCCAGGTACCCGCGGCATACAGGACGGTACAGTGAACGTCAGAGAGTTGTGCAACCAATTGAAATACTGGCAGAGGATACGGCAGGACCTGGAGCGAGCTAGGTAACCTTATAAAATACTAGCGGTCCTTCCTGGCTTCGCACGGGTGGACATATTTTTTTTTTATTAAAGTAAATATATATGCCTATGTCACTCAGGGTGAATGTAGCTTTCCAATGGTGAAAGATTTTTTCAAATCGGTCCAGTACTTTTGGAGCCAATTCGTTACAAACATACTTATATACAAATCTTTCCTCTTTATAATATTAGGCTGGTACACCTTGCAACACCAGTGATATCGCTCGCGCGCTGCCGACCCTGCAGGAATCTATTCACACCCTTGAAGAACTCCATGCTGTATTCTCCAGGGAAAACCTCAACGGGGAGCCGTTTGTCTTATGTCGTATTGAATAACTGCCCGCGGATTCGCCCGCGTGGAGTTCGCTTAGTAGCTTATGCATTTTCCTGCTACGATCGGATCAGCCGCTATGCCGTGAAAGAGCATCATACTTTATAATATAATAATTTTGAATTTTCGGGATAAAAAAAAAGTAGCCTATGTCCTATTCCTAGGTATAAGCCATCATGATTTCAACTTTCAGCCAAATCGATTCAGACGATTTGCCGTGAAAGAACCGCAAACATCCAAACTTACAAACTTTCACATTTATAATATTAGTAAGGTAAGATAAGATATCGTGGTATTGTCCGCAGGCTGCTGTGCGAGCTGGTGCGCAAGCGCGAGCGCTTCAAGGCGCAGTACACGCGCGTGTGGGAGCGCTGCGTGATGCACGCCGTGAGGCCGGCGCGCGCCGCGCTCCACAAGCTGCTGCGGCTGCTGCGCATGCGCGACCACACCAACACCTTCACCGAGCCGGTCGACCTCAACGAGGTATTATTATTATTATTCAATACACTTCTTACAGATAATGATGGCACTGGATGGCCACGAAGCCTCGCACCCGGTTTCAAAGTCCGAAGGTGGAAGTGCGGGGAGTATGACCCGAGTGTATGTTGCATGTTGCATGCACACTTACAGTATATACTACTATAGAAGAATAGTGCGGCGCGTCTTCGTGGATGGCACTATCTATACCATAAACATAAAAAAAATACACTCCTTATCAACTTTGTGTGTACGTATACATCACCATACAGCGTGAACATATATACATACCTACCTACATATATCCTTTATAGGGTTCCCGAAGAGGTATGTAGAATTTATAGGTAGTACCCACACACCCAATTTCCTCCAGAGGTATATTTTAGGTGCCAACTTGATAGATGGCGAGTCCATGGCTGTTACTCAAGCACGACTATACATGTGTCATTGAATTACTTCTCAAACGTAGGCAATTTTCCTCTCAATGTTCTCTTTCACCGTAAAGCCACGGCTCGATATGAAGATGCATGAATTATTTTATGTTTGAACCCAGGTCCCGGACTACAGCACCATCGTGAAACACCCCATGGACCTCAGCACTATGGGCAAGAAGCTCGACCGCGGCGCTTACAAGACGATCGACGACGTCGAGGCCGACTTCAACCTCATGATCGAAAATTGTCTCACGTACAATAATAAGGACACTGTCTTTTACAAGTGAGTCAGTTTAATGTGACACCTATCAGAAAATCCCTTCATAGACAGGAGTAAGGTTTCCGGAACTCCATAGAGAATGCCTGTGAAGAGGAACCGGGCGTATTTTATGCTACTGGTACAACAACTGTGGAGGTTGATTTTCGTGTGATCAGTTCGTGAGTTATTGCTTACCTATATTTGCTTCTCAAAACGGGACGGGTATGATTTTTTGTCAACTTTGTAGTGTATAGAGAATATTCTCTAAGTGATATTTTAAAGTTGATTGTTATGCATAAGTTTCTTGAGAGATATCCGTCTTTTAAATCCGGTGCTAAAATCTATTCCTCTAAAAGTATTCAAAGTAACGAAAGAATTGTGTACCCATTCCGGGATCCCCTGGAACCCGTAATTTGTAGAGGCGAGGGCGCAACAACAATATTTCACACATACGGCATCGTAGGAGAAATCTGTACGTTGTCCCACTGCAGTCTTATGATCTAATAAATTAACATTATGTATCTGTTAGGGCCGGTATTAAAATGCGCGAGCAATGCCAGCCAATATTCCGGCAAGCGCGGCGTGACGTGCACGATGCCATACCGGAGTTGGTAGGCCGCGCTAACACGCTCGCCGATACCGAACACGCCCCGCCCGTTCATGACGCCTCACCTGAAGCTACGCTGGGACACGATACGCTTGGACACGATACGCTGGGACACGATACGCTTGGACACGATACGCTGGGACACGATACGCCCGAACACGATACGCCTAGACGTGACCCAGCGCGAGAACGTAGTCGTGCCCGTTCTCGGCGACGCAGCTGCGATGTACGCACGAGGAATACTCGCCCAGTGAGCACTGATAGTGATAGAACGCCCGGTGAGTGTGCTCGATTTACTACGATATATTGCATTTATATTTTAAAAAGTTATATTTTTGGCACACAACCTACACACACACCTCTACATACACCTCTGCCTACTCTGCAGGGGCCCTTGTGGGAATGCGTGAGGATATTATTATATTTCAACACCTTGCTAATATTATACATACGAACTTGTGACGAAAACAGAAAACTCCATACGAATTTGTGAGGATTGTTACTCAATCTAGTCAGAACAGGCTGAATGGAATTTACTACCCATAGGATATTGTTTTCCATAATCATAAATTTATATTAGTGTTTTGGTCCCGTGCTGGGCCGAAATACTTAAATGAATACTACTAGCTAATAATAATTATTATGTATATACTCTCTTCACTTAAACTAGGGTATCTGAAAATAAAAATTATAACAAAATTTATGAGTTCGAGAATTAGGCAATGGTATCCCTCTAGTAGGTGCAGCGGTACCTCGATACGTACGCCCTCCCCAAGCTTCGCGCAACAATCCTCTGTTCCGGTCTATGCTTGCGCCGTCATGCCGCGATATTTGACATTCCAGAAAAAAAAAACAACTTTCTTCATAAATATGCTCAATTCTGTGAGACTGAAGTTCCGACCTCTTTCTGGCAGCCTTGTATGTATTCGGTTTTAAAGTCGTTGAAAAAGATCAGTGATAAGTGTACATTTCTGCTTACGATGCTACAGATGCTATAGATGCTCGAAGTGAACGAGCCATGTCTCGTGCAACTTCCGCGGCCCGCAATGTACATCGCCAGCCCAGCCCTAGGCCGGACTCCGACGATGAGCCCATCACGGTAGGCAGGCGACTTTTTTGTTCGTAATTTTTATAAATGAATAGAAATCTGGGTGGGACAATCCTCTATTCTCCCTGCCTCATACGATATGTATGTATTCTTAACCTTATAGTACCATAACGAGCATGTAGAATTTTAATTATTATCCATCACTAATTAAGCCCACTATTATTTATTGGTGCAAGTCGTGTTTACCTATAATTGTTTGCTACTTTTAGTTTTATGTTTTCAAAATGTATTCATAATTAAGTAGGTATGCATGCTAAATAAGCAAATAAATAAATCGTACATACATATCACTACGCTGAGTCCCTCGCGGGGTAGGAAGAAAGAGTAGAGCGTCCGTTCTCTCTCGACTTACATACATCTCGATTTACATACCTCTAGATTCGTCCACATTCATCAGTCTCTTCATGCATGCTCGCCGGTTTCGAGTACTATTCACGTACCCATCCTTGAGTGTTCGATCGATTTGATCTAGGTAGTTGTACGGGGTCTTGCTCTACCACTTCTTGCACACGCCTTAGCATTGTAGATATATGTGTTTCATCAAGGTGTTCAAGTATATTTTCGTTTAGCGCGAGCCGTCTCCAGCAGCTCGTCAGGTGAACCGTAACTGGTGGCGCGGACGCGGGAAGGCGCGGGGGAGGGGGACGCGCTCCAAAAAGCCGCAGGGACGAGCCGCCGCCGTGCCACTGGATAATGGTACATATCTCTATAAGCATAAGGCTTAAACTTCTGTGTTGGTTTTTTAAGGACTTTTGATATAGTTCACAAATCAATAGAATACTTCAAGATTTATATACTAAAAGAAAATCAATCAGCTTATCAAAATTTCATTGGCCGAGTGGTTCGAGTAGTTAGTTGCCTGCGACGAAAATATCACAAGTTCGAATCCCGACTGTATCAATGAGTTTTTCTAAACATAAGCATAGTGATTAGTCACACCACGAGCTTTACGCTGAAGGAAAATATCTAGAGGAAACCTAAATACTTCTGAGATGCAATTCGAAGGCGTTACCGTTACCGTAATTCATCGTCATCACCAAGCACGACTATATATAGTCGTGCTTGGTGATGTTGGCGATGGTATGACCGTGATGGACTCGCCATCTGTCACGTTGGCACCTAAATCTATGGCGGAAAGTGGGTGTGCTGGTACCTTCGGGGACCCTTCCCGGAAGGCGTGGTGATATATTTATTATTTATAATTTTAATTACCAGTCTTAAAATGTGAATCTCCATAAACAACTGAATGTTCATTTTCTTCAATAGTAATACTAATTATGTTGGATAATTGTCCAGAAACAAACTCGTCTGGTTCCGAGACCCCGGCGCCGCCTAAAAAGACTGTGGAGCGCACGCAGAAACTTGTCACTCCGGAGAAATCGCCCACCAAACAGACTGAGCCCACTTCATGTGAGTTTTTGACTGGATTATTTTATGCATTTTGAGAGAGGTAGGGCATAACGGGTTTCCCGTTCGAATTTGGAGCTGCCCGACTGGGGCAGGACCTCCACCTTATAGAAGGCCGTAGCCAAATAACACAATTTATTGTGTTGTGTTCCTACGCGGTGAATAAGGTTTCCAGTAATAAGCTCCTTGGGGTGGGGGAGGATTATTGTATTGTGTTGGCAGCAGAGGGATTAGTCCCATTATGCTGCCAACACAGTACAACTCTCCGAACACAGAGTGGCAACGCGCAAGTGATACTTCGTTATTGTAAGCGTAAATGGGCTGCGGTAACCGTTTTCCATCGTGCGGGCCGTATGCTTGTTTGCTACTCTTGTATAAAAAAAAAAGCAAGGTTTACACAAGTGACTTAACACACAAATTATATATAGTACCAATAATAGGTACAAATACGTAAGCATGGGAGGGGGGAAGAGGTATGCTTACTTTTGCTGATAATTTTATTACAAAAAATCTGCTTACGTAATACTTTAATGGGAGCCATTCATGTATTACGTATCGATTGTGGTCATACATTTTAAAAACTTCAAATGTATTCCTTTTTCTACTTCCTATTTTTGTGCCTATGTCATATTTGAGAAACTGCACCATTTCCGAAGGCATCATGTTTGTAGCTTTGATGAATGGTCGTTGTCGCTAGTGTCCCCGGCTTTGGGTATGATGGGCGCCCTCAGGAAGCCCACCCTGCTCGTGTCCCCGGCCTCGTCCTCCGCGGCTGCGCCACCCAAGAGTTTTGGATCCGATGGTATGCATTTCAACTTAACACCTGGCGCTCTACTCTCTGCTTAACACGTGACGGATTCGGCCTGATATGTATGTATGTATGTTACTATAGAACACCTCTTTTTACTAATAATCGTTTTATTTCAACCATAAAAATACATCAGTTTTAATTATTAATTGATGTATACAAATACACTAAAATAGTAATAGTTTTTGAAGAAATCAAAGATTCCTAATAAAACTACGAACTACTAATAGCATTAAAAAAATGTTTTCGCATTTGCCAATTTCTTCCTTGCCTTTTCTACATAGGAAAGCTATTATTAGGTATAATATAATAGCCTTCCTATATAAACGGGGCATAGCTTGTTTGAAATAATTAAGACGCAAGTTGCCACACGCTGTGTGTGCTTATGCTCGTGGGTTATGTCTATTGTAAGGGTCGGTTGGTTTTGTGGCATGTCGACAATATTAATTCCGGTCTGAAATAAAAATATTCTATTCTATTCTATTGTTGCAGCATCGTTGCCTACCCTGTCGGCGAGTCTCGGGCGAGCCAGTATGGAGGCGTCGCCCAAGAAGAAGGGCCGCGGCCGGCCGAGGAAACACGACAAGGACAAGTCTGCGTCCTCCCCGGACCCTTTCAGGTACTAATCTTGCCATTACCACCACGCATGACTACAATATCTTTAAGAGTCTTTCAATAATTACGCTATGATTTTTAGCGTTTTGCTCCCTCTTATGATACGTGGTGAGGTATATATATAGTCTAGCCTACTCTCCTCTACCGCAATCACGTGTATTTTTAGTACAAATAGTCTTAATTTTATATTTATTTTACCCTTTTACCAAAGCTTCACGTGATTAATGGGCGAACCCTTAGGTTGGAGACGATATGTTAGATGGCTAAAAGAAGTTAGGATTTAAACAGGTTGTCGCGAAACAGATTTATTTTTGTTTGGTAGAAATATACCTTGATAAAATGGGAATAAAAGATTGCTGCTTTGCGTAAGTCTATTTATATAGTAATAGTCTACTGCTTTCTGCATTCTGCCTTCAACCTCTACTTTCCTTCATCAAACCTAGTAATCGTCGTTAATAAGCTACCTTCCAAAATATGATTAACAAAGGC